>JAQFZQ010001348.1:0-20274 GCA_034696005.1 Glomeris marginata | reverse complement strand
GCACCCACCTCCTGCTAAACTCGACCGGGTCCATCCCATGCGAATGGGGATATTCAGGTTTGGTGCAAGGTGCAATCAGGGATTTTTCTAAGAATTTTCACGTGCTGATTGCGTCACCAAACCTGAATGTCCCCATTCGCATGGGATGAACCTGGTCGAGTTTAGCAGGAGGTGGGTGAATTTGAGGGTCAACTCTAGTTGCGACCTCTGTAGCTGCATGGGATTCAATATAGTCTTTGTGTTTTCAGTTTATAAGTGTGGAAGTGGTGTGACTTTGACCATACTATTTTCCACTTTGTTAAATTGGTACATGTTCTCAGTAGTACAGCTGAGGGGATTTCCACCATTGTTTCCACAATGGGTTTGCTATTTTCAACCCATTGCCATACAATTTTAAATCACTTCATGGCTGTTCGATTTATTTATGTAGGCTATACCGTGTCATTTTACATGTTATAGCATTAAAAATGGAATATTTTCCCCAGTAAATTCTTATATCGTCATGTCATATTTTCAAACGTAGATTGCATGGTTGATATTGCAATTTATAAGATCATGATGACTTATCTATTTTAAAAAGCAGTTGTGTCTATTGTAGTAATTTTGTTAACCCACGTTTCATTTCAAAATTGATCAATATAAGGTGATTAAGAGCATATTAAAATATATTATATGGAATCATTTATTGAAACCTTGAATATTGGGGAAGATTACATTGTTCTGCACAAAGCTTTATCCATCAGCATATTTAATTTTTCCACTTCTAAATTGAAATCATTAAAATAATGTATATTAAATTCAAGCTATATATTTATAAATTTTTCACCAAAATCATAGAAATAATAAGATCATTGATTTTGTTAATTATATTCTTTATTGTATACTGTAGATGACTACATCATCATTAAGTAGTATAAAATTACAACTTCACAGAATCAAACTGCAACTCATGCAGTAATTAATTTTGGTTATGAACCGCATTAATTGAGATATTAGTCAATTTCATCTTGGTTTATCTTTTATTCCGCATGTCTTAAAGAATTTCTCAGGACCGATTACACACACAAATATACAAGTAACTTCAAAATATTTTATTCAACGAAGACATTCATTCAGCGTATACAAAATTTTAATCCTATACATCATCATTTAATTTATTTCAGAAATGAAGATTTCTTTGTCCTTGTGACGTTCCAGTCTCCGGCTGTGAAGCTGTTGGTCAACTGCAATTCATCACAGAAAGCGTAAGTTATACAGTGTAGAGGAAATTCCAAAGAAGAATTATAACTTGAAAAATGAAGAGTTATGCATACTTGTTGTTGTCCTTCTCTTCTGGACTCACCATCTAGCCTCACCAGCCACCACCACCCCATCCACCACCCCATGGACGTCTCCATCCACCACCTCCCCATCTTCCACCGCCCCATCGTCCACCACCCCATCTTCCACCACCCCATCTTCCACCACCTCCCCATCTACCACCACCCCATCCCCATTGAGCTGATTCTGCAGTATCTAAATCCGAGGTACCATCATTCTCTAATTGAGCAGAAGTGAAAACCGCAAGGCACACCAGAACCAGGAGGAAAACCTGTTTGGCATATAAAGGTACACAAATTAAATAATTCACAGGATTTTACAACTTGAGGAAAGACAAATTTTTAAATATAACTCTTTGCAGTGTGGTCAGCTTACCGCCTTCAAGTACATAGCCATGTTGCTGATGGAAGTTGAGCAGGTAACTGAAACTCCACAAGTTAGCTTGGGTTTATATAGGAGTTCTGGTGATGAATATTCATAAACCTGAAGGACACTATAGACTAAGGGTGACTATTCATAGAGATTCTTACATGGCACAACAGTACAAATGTAGAGCCAGGGAAAATTGTTTTGCCTAAAATGGTTTATGCGTCAGACTGACCAAGGACTGACCAAGGTCTGACTAATGGACAATCTATTTTCATCTAGTGTCTCAAAAGGTACCTGTTGCCTGAAGGGCTAAATGCATTGTGCACTTTCGACAAAGCACTTATCCAGATCTTTTATGACTATAGATAGGTAAATAGAAGTATAAGTATACCATATCTGATTCGGTTATTAAATTGTTGTCTTAATTACAAACCTGGCCTATAACAGGGTTTATACCACTCATGGAAATCTGGAAAATTTGGAAAGCTCAGGGAATTTAGAACAAATACCATTACATGTATATGTTAATTATTCTGAAATCGAAGTTTTGTTTATAGCCAATAGGTCAATTTCATGATTGTTACTGTTTTACTAACTTTACTTACAGCCCTTTTAAAAACTATTTGCTCTCAGTGCTTGTGTCAATTCTGCACAAGATATGGAATTAATTTCCTGTATCAGCCTGTAATAGAGCCCCAAATATGCTGTATATGTAGGGAGAGAGTATATCACAAGAACAAACAGGAAATACGTTTGACATATTTTATTGCAACAAGTTTACAAATTTCAAAAATTGTAATTATACACTATGTAATGCAATTATTTAATCTAATTTAATATAAATGTAAATTATGCATGGAAAAATGCATGCATTGGGTCGTGTTCAAGTTCCAGTGTCCGTGAAGTCATTGGTATCTGTAATTAATAACAAAACGTGCTAAATATCAGTTTGGAATACATGAATAATAATACATTATGAGCATTAACAGTATTAATGCATGCAAGCTGATTTTTGTTATTCTCTTCTAACCTCTGAATAGAGAGTGATGAGTATACATATAGTCATCACCATCTTGGTCGTGGCCAGTGTGGTCGTGGCCAATGTGGTCGTGGCCAATTTGGCCACCTACGAACAGCACCTCCCTGAGCTGAGGCTGCAAAATCTAAGTCCAGGACGTCATCGATATCGAAATCATCACCATAAACAAAACCAAAAACAGCAAAGCACACCACAGCCAAGAGGAAAATCTGTGACACAAAGGTTAAATGACATTCAACAGTTTTGACAAGAAAACTAAAAAATATAACCTGTTATAACCCATTCTATATAAGGTACCACATTATTTTCTGCAATTGCAGCTTACCATCTTAAAGGATGGAATCATGTTGAACGTTCAAGAAGTTGCTCTGAAGGTAACTATGAAACTGCAAGTTCTCTTGAGTTTATATAGGGGGTTCTGGTATTTGATTATCTATTGAAATTCTTATACAGAGCACAACAACAGAAACCTGGTGCCAAGGAAATTTCTTGTCTGAGATGGGCAACATGTGCCCCAGCCTGGCTTAGAGGGCTAATGTATTTTATCACTTGTTTTCAAAAAATTTAGGTACATATTGCCTAAGGTATATTGTGTCCTGCATTGTCAAAGTACTTTCCCTTGTTGGATGAGTAAGTAAAGTAAGATTGGTAAATTTCTGTCAATAACATTATGAATTGCTGTATTCCTGATTTGCATATTTGACACTTTTCTGGCAAACAGTTGACAATAGGAATAGTCTAACCATGTCATATTTTGCCTCAGTTATATCTTCACATCACTTAGTGGCCATTTTCCTATATTATTGCTTGGTATATAGCCCAGATATGTGTCAAAAATACCAAACAGTAATGACACAATTCACCATTACATTGACAATATATAGGCAATTGGAAATTACTAGTGTATATTATAAACACACCTACTATAGTGGTATGTAATTTGTTATAGTATATCTTTCTGAATAACTCATTTTCTGCATTATAATTAATTATAATTATATACAGTTCAAAATATGTGTGAAAGATATTACAATATGATGAAAATTTTGATATTTTATATTATTTCAATTTCTAATTATCTTATACTATAATTACATTCAGGGAATTGGTGTTATTTTGCAACAGATTTATTTTTGCATGAAGCAATATAAAGATTACTGTAGCTTTGTTTACTGATTAATCTGCAAAAATTATATATTGATGCTATCTATCTATATATTTAATGCCGAATCTAAAATTGACCATGACCGATAATCACATATGCACAATTATAGACACCCATTTGGACAATATATTTTATTCAACGAAAGTATTCAGCATATATTTGGTTGAAAAACACATATCGCTTTTGAAATTATACATTAACTAATAATAACAAAAAGAAAAACAATTATATTGTTTATTCATCAGTAGTGAGTGGAAGTGATCATGAAGTTCCAGTGTCGTGCAGGGAAGCAGTTGGTCGGCTGTAAGTATTACAGAAAGCATGACTTTAGTATAGAAATGTTAATAATAAATTAGAAATACAATGATTTATGCATACTTACTTGTTCTTCTGTTTTAGCCCATTCCTCCGCCATGTCCTCCACCCATTCCTCCACCCATTCCTCCACCATATCCTCCGCCCATTCCTCCACCCATTCCTCCACCCATTCCTCCACCCATTCCTCCACCCATTCCTCCACCCATTCCTCCACCATAATGTCCTCCACCCATTCCTCCGCCATAATGTCCCCCACCCATTCCTCCACCTCCATGATATGGTTGTTTGTACCCTCCTCCACCTCCATGATATGGTTGTTTGTACCCTCCTCCACCGCCATAATATGGCCGTTTATAGTGTCCTCCTCCACCACCCCATCTGTGAGCTGTGGCTGCAGTATC
Organism: Glomeris marginata; assembly: GCA_034696005.1. Lineage (NCBI taxonomy): Eukaryota > Metazoa > Arthropoda > Diplopoda > Glomerida > Glomeridae > Glomeris > Glomeris marginata. The sequence goes on along the minus strand of JAQFZQ010001348.1, from coordinate 15,662 downwards.
TAAGTCCATGACATCTTCCAAATCATCAGCAGAAACGAAAACAGCACAGCACACCACAACCAAGAGGAAAATCTGCGTGAAATAAAGGTACAGAACATTAAACTTTAAAAAAACTACTGTTCTATCTACATATTATACAATTTAGTTAGCGAACATAAACTTAAGAATTGTACCGTCTTCAAACTTGAAGTCATGTTGCTGGAGGAGTTGAAGTACCAGGGAAGAATGAAATTTTAAAGTGCTCTTGGGTTTATATAGTTGTTCTTGTGGTGAATATTCACCTCACTACTTCACCCGCATCCTAATTGGATAACTATTTTGGGAGATTCTTGAAGGGCACAACAGAATTGTGGCTCTAACTATCATTGTTGTGATAAGATGGTTAATGAGGATTGTGACTCATGAGTGTGATTTATTTTCTTTTGCTTCAAAGAGGAAATATTGTCTATATAAAAGTTTTATTGTGCAAGTCCTGCTGTCAAAATACTTCACCTTGTCTTGTTTCCTTTAAAGAAACAATTATAGTATTCTGTGAACATTTCATCAAAATTTTCACCCTCTCACTCTCAACTGGATTCAACTGGAGATTCAACTGGAACAAAATCATGGAACCCTTGGGCCCAAGGGTTCCATGATTTTGTTCCTTATTAGGGAATGCCCTTACAGGGGAATCCCTTTGTAACAGCACTATGCCCTTAATAATGAAATGTCATAGGTATTATTAATTAAATATCATTGGTTAGCAAATGAGTAAAAGCCATTGTTTTCAAATATTTACAAGGTTGCTTGTTTTTCAGCCCTTATATGGTGTACATTTACAATGGAAACATAAAATGGGGAGGGGGGAGGTAAAACCTGTAATTTATAAGGGGTATATATAGTCTCTGTAAGGAGAGAGAGAGAGAGTCCACTGTATTACAAATTAACCATTTCAAAAATTTCAATTCTTCTAATCTATCAAATTAAATGTATTTCAGCATATTGATAATTCCATTAAAAAATTATACTCTTTGTTATAAAATATAAAATGGCTATATCATAACAAACAGGTTTTCTGAACAATGTGTTTGTATAACGTTTCTCATACTAGTAATGTTGGAGTACATTGCAGGAAACTCTGGAAGCCATTTTGTTTTATATCTATATGGGTATAGTGATTCTGCTTGATAAATAATTCATCTAAATGCCATTACATCTTAAATATGTCTATTGAAACAGATTTTTACTTTACAAGAAACCTTTTGTCAGAGAAAATTGTTGACGGTAAAATAGTGCCTCAATAGCTGTACATATTGCCTAAAGGTTTTTAACCCTGTTGTCAATTTTAAAGTACCTTTCCTTATTTCTTGTGCAGCTACCTTGAGTGGGTCTAAGTTTAGTAACAAAGGTATTTGGAGGATTTAGAGGGAATTTGGTCGACAGACTTAGAAAAACAGACATGTTTCGAGGGTATATTGGTTGATTAAATCTTGTAACTCCTATTGGCAGATATTTTTGGTTTACAATTCTTCATTGCTTTGTTGTAAGCAGTATCTAATATCCCAATAAACCGAATTATTTTGAAAATTAGCTCAAAGCTCAAAGTTTTCTTTTTTAAAAATTAAGCCCTTTTGTTACAATGTTATACTTTAGGTTGCTTTATTGGTTTTTGTTTTTATTAAATTAATAAATTCAAATTGCCGGTTTTCCATAGTGGCACATATATATTAATAACTGTAGTCCAGAACTCCATCAAGTGAACAAATGAAATTGCAGAAGTTTTCAGAAATACATCATTTTATTGGCGTGACAAACACAGAAGAAAATATACATGACAAGATAGTAAATCCCAAAAAGCCAAATGAAAAAATATCTATGTACATAATAAATGTATACATAGGATTATTTGGAAAATATATTAACGTCCTTGTGCAGGGTATGGAGGGTTATAAGGTGCTGGTCCATAGTTCTGCATGGGGGGCAAATATGGCGCTGGTCCATAGCTCTGTACTGGAGGTAGATATGGTGCTGGTCCATAGTTCTGCACTGGAGGCAAATAAGGTGCTGGTGCATAGTTCTTCATGGGTGTCAAAGGGATGGGTGCTATTGGTATTGGTGCAAAGGGTACTATAGGTGCTGGTATTACTCCACCTGGATGACGTCATAAAAGAAACAATGAGATTCAATTTAAATTAGAAGCATTGAATAGAAAGTACTTGCAGTTATATTTTATCCCAAAAATGGCAGACCGAATGGGGCTCTTTTCTTTCCTCCTCCTCCTCCACCAGCAGCAATAATTGGCAAACCAGGTAAACCAAAGGGCCCATTGCCGTTTCCAAATGGTCGGAATAACTTTCTGAGCAATCTTAAGGGCCTGATAAATGTTCCTTCAGCTTGCATGTCTTGCTCCAATGGCAGGGAAGCCACAAGAACAGTCATGCACAAGGCAACGATCAAGAAACTCTGCATTTTAGAAGAAAACATTAAAATTTTAATGCTATATAGCTAGGATAAAGACATTTAGCAATATTGGTGGTGACTTACCAGCTTCAGTGAGGCCATCTCGGTGCTGTATCAGGTTTTGGTTTGACTTTCAAAGGCGAAAATCCATTGCTTTTATACTATTCTCTGAGTCAGGTGATCCACTTCCATATTTCGGTCAAATTCCAGGTGACCCAAATGGTCCCAATGTTAAGGTAATGGTTTTTAGAAATTGTGGATATTTTGGAAAGTGAATATAGGTCGATAAAAATGAAAGCACAATAAGAAGAATGGATTCCATGTTGAATTGTTATTGGGCAGTATGTGTTTTAACAGGTGGATTTATGAAATATGAACAAAAGCAAAATTAAAAATGAAAGTACAGTGATATCATATTTTGTGTTTGATAAAATACTGATCGAATTATTAATATACATGTCTATGATAAACTGTCTTATGTCACCTAAATTATATTTTCCACAACTATATAGATAATTGTTTGAGTAAATGCCCCTGAAATATAAATGTGTCCATGCCATTAAGAGGGGTAAATCAAATCATATTGTTGTTCTAAAAGCAAATTATATTATTTAACATGTATATTACACTTATACATATATTGAAAATAAAACTGTTTTAAAGAATTATCACAATATAAATAAAGTTAATAACAAAATTTGCAAAAAAGGAAATTTAAATTGAGTAGATTCCACACTGCTGTATATTTTTTTAACCTACTTCGGTATTCAGTTTCCCTTATAATCTACCATTTCCAGATTCTCTGTTTCGCAATGATCACTAACATATGCACACCAATTTTCTAAACATTACATAAATTTATATTTTGTCAAGCAAGTAACAAATGGAAACCTATGTTTAAACTCTCACTGTTTAAAATAAATTACTTTGTTATATTTTAGCACTTCACCCGGATTTCCCAGTGAATATATATGTTTAAGCTCCTGTTCATAAAAATAAATCACGTTCAGTGTTCCATTTTAATCTTTAGCTGACCTCCATTTGTCATTATTGGCTCAATGTCACCTGTCTCTATATACACATTATTTATGTGACCAATATGCGCCTCTGAACTGTTTCCTCTTCTCAAATATTCATGTAATGATATCTCTAAGGTAACGGCAAAGTATATGTAAACAATGCTTGATACAAGACATATTGTATAGAGATTTATCTGAGACCCTTATTCCATTACAATGCCATTGTTATTACCTGTAATTAATGAGCTCCCATGCAGAGCTTTCGTCCAAAGTTTCACTATATATAAACCTACAGTTCTTGTTCCCATTTATCTTGTATGTTGTATATATGCTGCAAGGAAATTCTTATACACTGCCAATATTTGCATATTAAATATTAAAGTAAAAGACAAGGAAAACAGTTCTATCATGAAATTTAGGTGACTGAAATTCAATAATTATGAAATATGACACAAAGGGTGTAATGAATTATCTCTCACTTTCCTTGCAAGAGGCCAGTGTTTATAAACATTGCAGGTACTATATAGCTGGAAAATCTGGTATTGTTGAGCTATAGTTGTCATTTGCAAGCAAGATACAGCTGTGAAAAGGTAGATTTGAGCATTTTCTGATTTTTGTGTGCTTTAAGTCAAGGAATTATAACTTTATGACTTTTTTACAATTATGTCTTTGTACCTATTGCACATGTTATGTATATGATTGGATATTTATATTGAAAGCAGCATTATTAAATAGGTATAAACAGAGAGGATTGCCTTGAACTCAAGTTGAAATTTTTATAATTAAGCCATTATGCTAAAAGTTAATATCATTATATATAATAATCTGAAATATGAAGCAATTTTGAAACTTGTGATAGCCAATTATTATTTTATTAGTTAATTGGTTTCTTGCAAGTATACCCTAGTATAAAACAATGTTGTAAACCTATATAGCTGTTTACTTATTTTATATTACTATATATATTAATATATTGTTGTGTTGCAGATTTCAAACTTTCAATTTCATCAGTGAAAACTATGAAAATTATACCGATTTATTCACTTTTAATGATTGTGATCCCTGTTTTAGGTATGTAACATTGCATAACTGAATGAAATCATTAGCAAAACAAATTAAGCAACATCCTGATAGTACATACTATGTTTTGATGTAGCATTGACAGAAAATGCAGAATGTCCTATTAATTACATATACAATGAAGGTTACTGTTATCGTATTTTGGTAACTGAGGTTAATTATTTGGATGCCGAGGCTTTATGTGCTGTAGAAGGTGGAATGATTGCACCTATTTTGGACAAAAATAATTTGGAATTTATAACAACAAATTTGCTGACTTCCTTCAATGCTGTTTTGGATTCTCGTTTCCATATTGGTAAATATGTTTTTTGGAAACCACATTGAATTCTCATTTTTTCTATATTATAAGCAGAGCAGAAGGATTATAAAATATTTACATTTTTTCAAACAGGGTTAAAAATGTTAAGCAACTTGAATGTATCTCTTAGCAACAGCTTGCCTCTAGGAAATTTTAAAGCTTGGGATTTTATATCTTCGGATAAAAATTTTACATCTCTAAAGAGATGTATGAGTTTCAAATTACAAAACCCAGAAGAATGGGAGGCAATTGATTGTCAAATCACTAAGGCATTCCCAATTTGCATGAGGACAAGTAAGAAAACTGTGTTGAATATCTCAATATTTTACAAAACACTAAATATTTTTTCTGTTGATTCAGGGAATTTTCCATGTCCTACAGGATACACATTTTATTATAACCGTTGTTACAAATTTATTGATGATAAGATCTCAATGAATGATGCAAAGACAACTTGTGGGCAAATGTATTCAAATCTGGTTGATTTCAGCTGTCCAGATGTTCAAAACTTTCTGGACAAATTTCTCAATCACATGACTATTCCACCCGACCGTATCCACATTGGTATGGAGTATGATTATAGATAAAGTTTTTTATTGTTTGCAGTGCTGACAAATTCTTCTAATAGTATACAGGGTGGAACAAAAATGTTGCAGGTGTTTGGAAATAACAATGAAAGTAATGGCTATAGAGTAAGACTATGAGTAAAGTTGGCCTTCTCACTGGAAAACATCTATTGATTATATAACACATGACCTTGAAACACCGTATCAAGGCCATTCAAAACTTCACCATTTTTAAGATAGGGGAATGGTGTGAATTTATAAAATGTTGACAACACAATTTTGAACATTTTGCCAAAAAGAGTATATTTGAAAGGAAATGCTTTGTAGCTTTACCGAACTATGAAGCATATCTTAAAATGAATGAACTTTCAAAATTATTCCCAAACAGCATTACTTTTGTTCCACCATAGCTGAATAAGATGTTAAGCCATTTTTTTAATATATTCATGTAGGTCTAACTATACTTGACAATACAACAATGACGTATGGTGATAATACTGTCATAAAGAATTGGCAATCATTTCCATGGGACGTTAATGAACCAAATGCAGTAACTGGACGGACTGCTTGCACATCGGTTATAAGGGACACAATCAGTTTGAAATATAAATTAAGAAATAATGACTGCACCGAAAAATACTCATATTTATGCGAAACAAAAAGTATTTATATGTTAATCACTGATCTCACGCACTGTTGGTGAAAATTCACAAAAGAAAAAACAAACAAATCAAACAAACAAACATGAATTGTGTGGTCTGTAAAAAAATTTCTTTAAAGACAAAAAAATCATGTTGAAGTTTATATTTTCTACAAGGATATAAAATATCTAAAATAAATTATAATAGCAGAGATTTTGTTGTAACTTTTTTTTCTTCATTGTGTGCCTTTGTGTATTGTAGTAGTACCTTCTAAAACAATGTCAGTTCACCTTTAAAATCATGATTTTGTTTGGATAAGTGGTGGCTGTTGTTTCAGATGAATATTTACATTTTATTACTACACTTAAATTGCTATATTTGTGAACTTTTGTGAATTTTGCAAACAGGTATTTCTGGCTATTTATTGCAATTACATATTTTAGTAATAAATATGATATTATTGATACAGCTACTTCGATTTCCGTTTGTCCACCGAACACAATAAACATTCGTGGAAATTGTTATTTCATCACTACTTTCGACTCTAAATGGGAAACTGCCAATTTTTATTGTGACTATTATGGAGGTCAGTTGGCAATGCTGAAGAATGCATTGATCCACAGCCAGATTGCTGACAGACTGAAAACACAATTCGCATCCAAATCAGTGTATTTCGGTACAAGAGCATTGATACACTTTACTTATATTTTCATTATACAAGATGACAAATATAACCATGTATTGATCTTATTTCCAGGACTGATTTATGACCGCAATTGGAAACACATTGATGGTTCCAATGCTAGTTATCCGGACTGGCAACTGTGTGATTCATGTACCAATCCAGATACAACAAGTGCTCATTGCGCAATCGTTGTGCCAACTTCAACAAATAGCCCTGGCACTAGCCCTGGTCCTAGTCCTAGCAACAAATGGAAAAGTGTTGACTGTGACGCTGCATATTCTGGAATTTGCATGTGGACTGGTAACATGTGACATAATTCACACTCTTCATTTTAATTATTACTAGGGGGTTAATTGCTGCACCTTTTATTAAATAGCTTAACTTTGAAGAAGTATACTGTATAATTGTATGATGTTTTATTTTTTAAATTAAGGTTGCGTTCCAACTTCATCCAATTTCTACTCAAAGCCATATTTACAATGGAATGTAAATTTCGCAGAATATCGCAATCCTAAATTACAGATTTCCTGTCTGCCGCCATTTGTATTATCCATAAACAATACAATTGGACATATTGGACAGTCTGTTCTTCTCACATGTGACCAGAACAGCGCACAGTGGAACCCAGCAATAGATCCTCAATGCATATTACCAGGTACATAATTATCACTAAGAATTATTAGTATAGTTCCTTGGTAGTTCTTTACAAATTGTCATTATTTGATTTGTATACTGCTATCACACATCTCTCAAGTATGAATGTTGGTTGAAGTGAGAATGTATGTAATGTCTTTTGAAACATTGGTAATATAATGTGTTAATTTTCAGCTGTAGTGAGCTTGCATATAGGGAAACCATATGGTATATTGTAAAAAGTATTTAATGTATTGATTGCCTGAATAATATTTTTTATGTATACTTCATAGGTTGTTTATAATGGAAGTTCTGTCACAGGATATAAATGTTGCCAATTGTGTAATGTACAGTTGGAATCAAAGCTAATTCGAATTGAAGAGATGACAAATTATTCCAGTTTTTTATTACAGTAGTTTCCTGGAAAGTAAGTTTTGTAAATAGGCATGTTGCAGTTTTCGGATTTGTGGAAGTGTGAGTATAGGCATAAGTTCATTTTAATTACAGTATATATACATGCAATTTATTTCTAATTATAGTTATGTTAAAAGGGAGAAGATAGACCAACCTCACATATGTACCGCATATGCATAAAGGGCGAAATTTATTTTGAAATTTTGTGTTTTAAGAAATATGAAGAATTTGTTGGTTATTTTTCTGTGGAATATTCCATGAATATCGTTTAATCCTCGGTATATGATGAAATTTCGTAACAAAATACAAGTTCTATACAAGTCAAGTTATATACACAGGTATAGTATATTATTATGAAACACTTTTATGTTTATTTTTGCGGCAATTCATATACATAAAACGTTACGGAACAATTAATTATAAGTGTGATTTAGTATGTTTTAGTTTACTATCGTTGCGAACTACGGATTCATACTCAATCTTTGATCATTGGAATGTAAACGCAACTAATAATTAGCTGCGACATAACTTAAGCAATTCAAAAAAGCGCGCCTTACATGCAGCGAATTTAAAAGTTATTTCGCAATCGTCTGATACTGAAGTGCGGACACTAGCGCCCTCCTGTGCTAGTTATTTGCAACACTGCACTTGCCTTGCAAGAGTTACATGACCGAGTTATACCTTGGTTATACGTATTTACGTGAAAGCTGAGATTGATTTAGTCTGTCTACTTTGGATTCACCTGCACCCGCCTGCACCTTGTATGCACCAAGCAAGGTACATAGTTATCTATTTATCAATACTGTTATTAGACTAATTAGCCCAGTGCATTGGTTTTGGGGAAATGTTGATTTTATGACGGATTTATATAGAACTTTAATTTCGAATAAAACGATAGGAAATTGGTAAATGCATCTTGAAAGAGTAAATTTGTTATTTGATAAAGCCAAGAGTGTAGACACTCTTGATAAAGCCTAGATAGAGCCAAATGTGCATATTAAAAACTAATATCTGCCATCATAAATACCCCTACACGAATAAAAAACACACCACACATAATTGTTGGTCATTTCCAATTTTATTCAAAGTCTGCATTATATTATTTGACAATTTCCTTTGGAAAGTCTAACCATATACATAGGTCCAATAGTCTAACTTAATAGTAATGTCCATTAAAAAAAGTTGTAACTACCCAATAGGGAGCAAGAAAATTGCTTTATGAGACCCAAGATGAGACACAAGTTTCATGCATTTTACAAATTCTTAGAAATGTACCTGGCAATTATAGCATTGCTTGAAATTCACTGTTATTTTCTGTGGATTTATAAATATGTGGTTCACCTGCTAAATTTTATAATACAGATTTCACTGTAGCAATCTTGAGCTGCAATAGACTGTAGGAATGACTTGATTTAATCATAAAAACAGTGGAACTCTTCATCAGAAAAGTACTCTCTGTCAGAGCAGTACTCTTTATAAGAGCAGTCCTGGTCACCATCTCCAGTGCTCATAACACCTGACTGACCAGTTTCATACATAACATGTGATTTTGCGACATATTCTCCATGGCGAGATATGGCTTTGGTCACTCCATTCTTGTACCTCCAACTGGTAGGGTTTATCTTTTTGACACTTAAGACATTTTCGTTAAACTCAGACAAATTGGGATTTTTGATTCCAACATTGCCTTTTCCTTGTGGATGATTTTGGAGACGCTCCTTGTTAAAGACATTGTTGACCGTGCCTCCACTTATTGCTGCCTGCTTGTTTGCAGTACTTGCACCAGCTGGTGCAGACTAGTCTGTTCAACACAATTATTGGCCTTCATATTTTTGTAGTAGCTTTTATCGACATTCGCCTGCACTGTCTCCAACTTAACTTTGATTCCCTTAGCTCCCAGTTTTGACTGTTGGTCGGGCATGTAGGTCCTGGGATGATCAGGACTCTCAGATATCCAAGTTTCGCCCAATTGCCCCGTTCCTGCTTTGTAAGCTGGATTAAGTTTTTGGTCCTGTACTGCCTTTGTGGCTTCAGATGATTCCATGACGCGGTAGGTGCGGACAGTGTTCTGCTTGGCGAAAGCCTTTTCAGCTGCATTGGCAGCAATGACAGCAGCTCCAGTTTCAGCAGCAAGTCCTAGGATGGCGTCAGCAATGGCCCCTGCCTGTGGAAGCACGAAAGAACTGAAACACGTGTCACATTTTCATAAATTAATGAATTGTATTTGGCAAATGGAGAATAAATGTAATGTTGAATAAAAAATATCATTCTGAGAAACAGTCTTTCAGTCAGTTAAGGCACAAGAGATGATTTGGTTCGTGCATTCATTTGCACACTGTTATTCCATATAGATTTTAAAAATGAAGATTGTCTGCAGCATTTTTTGCAAGAAGGATGAAAGTGGAACACGTGCCATCATCTGTGCATAACACATAAGATTTTTATGCAATAACACAAGAAAAATAAGGACCGAAATAAGAATATCACGAGATAAACAAATATTTTCAATTGTTCCATGCACATACATTTCAAAGCACTCACATTAAATTTAATTACTCTCGTCATCAATTTGTTTTCAATATAAAATTACACTCAGAAATGCCAGTTTGACACCCACCTTGTTGTCGCTAACCACAATCTGATTAACAGATGCGCAGTGACCACTTGGTCGCAGTTCCTGGTGGATGGCAGAATCAACACCAGTAGTAACTACATCCATTCCGAGACCAGTTGCGACTGCCGTTGCAGCTACAAAGGGGACACCCACCCGCACCAGCAGTGGCAACCATGGCTACTGTCACAGCCAGAGACCTTGACGCTGCCTTCATGCACTGGTCTCCCTCATCCTTTTGTCCCATAATGTAGTGAACTGTTCCTGTGAAGAGATAGAAAGGGCATATTCCATTCAATATCAGACATCCACTATTATTTTGTCTTTGAAAGCTAACCACTTGAAATGATGAATTGACATTTTATGCTTGAGGGACAAACCTTTTGTATGCCCGACAATTGGAATTCCATCCAAGAGTTCTAGGCATGACGATCCAACCTTTTCCCAAGTATCTCCTAATTGTTTCTGGGCTTGTGTGTTTCCACATGCCGCTGCTATTGAAACACCTGTAGCATATACTGGACTCCTTTCAGTGTAATCCTTCAAACCTTCTTCGGCTGATTGGTACAGTCCATTGGCTGCGTCTGTGTTAAATGGCGCCGTGCAGACACCAGCAGCCATTTTAGTGCCATATTCCACACCCGTAACCGCCTCACCAACGACTGGAATAGATTTCGTTGCACCCATTCTTCCTCTAAACCTACAAATACAGAATATTGAATGGCAATATGGAGCAGAACACAACAGGCCTGGGAATATTCCCTTACAGAAATTTTCTTCTTTTGCAGTGCTGCACCAGTGCTGCTACAGGTCTGCACGTGAAACAATGGCACACCTGTGGCAATTAGAGTATGAAGTCTGTAGGAAGCTTGTAGATTTTGTGTACTTCAAGTATGCAACAGGCATGTTGCAGACTTGCAGCAGCCATGTCTCATGTATGCCATTGTTTCACATGCAGACCTGCAGCAGTTAACAAAAATTTCTGTAAGGGTTTCAAATGAATTATATTTGCGATGAGTAATAAACACAAGGTTCAATTGACCTCAAATGTTTGATTATGCTTTATTGAGATAATGTTCTGAATTCACATTATCATTTTTATGTACCACTTGTGATCTTTTTACATAAATATGGTCTACACAGATATTGAACGATTTCTTCATTATCCTGTAGACTATTATATTGTTTACTGTTTTCGGTTCATAAGCGACTATGAGGACTTGTGGATGACCCCCACATTAAAAATGATGGAATAGAACATTTAATCCACCCAGACAATCAAAAAATAACAAAGAGGCGAGGTATAAGATATAAAATACTTACAAGCTACGAATTGCACATCAACTTTGTGGAAGAGTACATAAATTAGGCCACCACGCAGTCTTGAACAAATTCTACAGATAGAAACGTTACAAAGGTTAAATGAGTTTAGAACAAACTATAAAGTGATAAGAAGTTACAAAGGTTCAGAAAGATAGAAAACCTGCAAGGATATAAAATGCAGAGTAACACCAACATCATTTCAAATAATACAAAGTTACAGGTTGATAAAACGAAAACATATGCTGATGTGATACGAAAGCATCTACAGCATATAATTATCTTTCATAAGGAACACCCTTTACCATGTTTGAAACGAACAGTGTGTCTAACTATGTTATGGAATAATTTTAAGGACGTGTAATGTGGGTCTCATTATATGATTTTAAAAGATAACAATAGTGGGTCATGATCATTTTTAACAATACATACTGTCCAAATTGGATTTCTTTGCAATTCCGTTTATGTTCATTCATGAGTAAGGAATGCCCATTTGGTTTGACCGACATAAACAGAATCACAGGAGTCGCAGGTTTAATTGATAGACACTGTAACTCTGCATAAAAACGTTTTCTTTTTTAATTGAGTGCATGGCCCAGTGGTAATGTCCTTTACCACGTTCGATTGCCAACACTGCCAACTAGCCCTGGGAACTTTTGTGCAGCTAGTCTTCCAGCTGGGGGCACATATTAGGGACATTATATAAAAAATGGGTTTAGAGTGTGGTTAGAGCAGAGAAAGCAGATGAGGTTGGTGTGTGTAACCTTGAAAGTATACCTCCAATGACAGTGCTGAAGGTATTTGGGGACATAGCTGTCTGCACCATGTCAGCATGGTTTGGTGTGGGGTCAGGGTAGCTAGCTGTTATAGCTGTTATAACGCTTAGGTACAAAGTGGGTGGTTAGGGTAAGTGTTGGTTATGTTAACTGTCAGTGACAAAATGTTGCTACTTTCAAATTGGAACGTGTGCATTCCGAGCAGCGGTTTCAAAGATTGAGCACCAATGACCTTCAAGACGCTGTTCAAGGTCATTCTAAATGACATTTTCCGATTCCTCACATGTGATTTCCAGATACAAGTGGCATTCTTTTTGCCAAACTTGCAATGGTTTGTGAAATAAATGCCTGGATATCCTTAGGTGCCTCACGCTGTATATGATATGCGATAGCAATTAAGCTGTTAATTGATCATAATTAGTGACGTCAATAACCCTGGCCAGGCGTTGATTAGCCCCCCAACAAAATGTAACCGAAAATTGCATTTTTCACCCCAGTGCCTCATAACAGGGTCATAGTGCGCTCATAAGCTTAGTGATAAATATGTAACAAATTAACATTTTAACCCTTAAACGCCTAAGGTATTTTACTGACATTTTTACCAGAGGTGGGTCAAAAATGACCAAAAAGTAAAACTCTCTCAATAACACCGTTTATATAAAAATTTCAATAAACAAACTTAAAGGAGCTCTGACAGGGTTTTGAAGTTTCCCTGAAAACTACAAAAAAAAAAGTAAAACAGCAATTAAATGTAGTGTTGCAACGGAATCTATCTGAAAATTACTAAAAAAAGTTATTAGCGATCGAAAAGGCGACGCCAATGCCACGCCCAGCCACATACACTTCCCATAGGGATTTGCAAGTGTGATTGACAGCGTTTCTATGTTAACTGTATGGCTGTTTAAAAAGCTGTAGAAAACAGAATTGTTTCTTGAAAATATAATGATAAATGGTGATATTGCATATATTGACTTGTAAATAAGTATATTGGCTTATCATGGCAAATTGTCTTTTTGTGTAATTCCTACAGTAAACTAAACATCTCTATTCAAAATGGCGCTTTCTACACAAACATTTCCATTGAGGATAATTCCATTCAAGGACCAAGTGAAAAGGTGGCCATCCAGTGGTAAACACATATTGGCGCAGTTTGACCAGAACTCTATCGTCGTCTACCAAGCTTACAATGACAAAATCGCCAATGCGATCCTTAAGGAAAACAATTTCCATTCCGAAGAAGCTTCTAAGGCTGGTTACAACATGGGGAGAATGTCATGGATCAAAACCAATTTTCTCTGGATGATGTACCGGTCTGGTTGGGCTTCCAAGGAAAACCAAACCAGAATTCTTGGGATAACCATCAGTCGCATTGGGTTTGAAGAAATTCTTTTGAACTCGGCTACTAAGAGTTTTGGTTGTGTTCGGCTACAGTGGGACCCAGATCATGGTCCTACAGGAGACAAAGTGATGGAGAGAAGGGCTATTCAGTTGGGTTTGCGGGGAGAGATGTTGGAAAAGTTTTCCAGAGAGTTCATCATTTCAATTTGTGATGCGACTGAATTTGTGAATGAGCAAGCGAAGCATGTGTCGGATTCTTGTGAATTGCTTATGATGCCGGAGGAGGCAGTTTACGTGTGCTTGAATGAGAAAGCTGCGGAAAACGTTGGTTTAAGTAAATTATGATTCTTTGACCGAACTGCATCCAATTGCCAACAAGCATGGTCAATTGTACAGTATTAGTTTAATATTGTAAACTTAATTGGCCAAAACACGTGCTTTGGCTTCCAACATTTAGAAATGTGGAAATTTGAAACTAGTACTCTGTTGTTAATGGTACGAGAGATACAAATACAAAAACTGTATAGATATCTTCCAATGCCAATTTCGAAATATTTTTTTGATTATTTGCATTGTTATTCCAAATGAAGATGAAATTTTATTGAAATTGCAGGTAGTTTCACCAAAAAATTTACTTCATTACCCTTCACTCACCCTGTATAACAACATTATTACTGAAATGGTGACAAATTGAGTTTTAATATTGACTGATGTGAATGAACCCTGATTTGGCTATACATACCACCATATTTATTAATGTTTCTCTTTTTATGAGTCCATACAAATTTCCTCGTAGCTATTACAAAGTATACTACATATGTATATTGCAAATTTGCTTATAAATAATGCATAAAATAAGTAGACGCAAGAATATATCATACAAGTACACATGTCTCCGAAAGTTACTTTCCAACGTGGAGTCTGTGGACTTTTCTTTAACAAAAGGGCCTTTTCGACAATTTTAATCCTTTAATTGTCATTGTTCAATAATTGCTGGAGCCGGTCCCACTCTCTGATCAGTCCACTTGCACAACAGGACCGGCCAGAGACAGGGGCAGGGCGCAGCAATTATTCAATTATTGAACAATGGCAAATAAAGGATTAAAATTGTTGAAAAAGCCCTTTTGTTAAAGAAAAGTCCACAGCCGCTGCGAATACTTATTTAAGTATTCAATAATAATAAAAAGCTGCTGCGTTTCCATATAAGGCACATTAATGGAAAATTATATATTATTCAAAATCCTTCTTTATGTCACAGATTGCACATTCAAATTTTTTAAGAAACATCTAGCCCTGTATTGTCATTTGCAACTCAATATTACCCTATTTCATCACCAAAAGAGCAGTATCACAATAAAAAATACATTTGCAATTGTTGCTATTCAGTATTAGTACAAATCGTATTTATACATTTGGGTAAATATTTAGGAATACACTATTAAATTGAATAGTGTGAAGCTTAGAGCATGCTGATTTGCAAATTTTGAGGTGGATTGTAATGAAGGCAGTGCTGTGAAAGGGCAACAGCCAATAAGAAAATAGTCTAATCTTCTGCTGCAAAAAATTGTAGGAGTGGCTTGATTTAATAATCATTACTGTAGTACTATTCATCATGGCAATCCTCTTCAGCAGTGTAGTACGCTTCATAAGAGCTGTCCTCTTCATTGTTTCCATTGCTCATAACACCTAACTGATCAGCTTTGTAAATAACATTTGATTTTACGAAATATTCCTTTTCTGCAGAGCAGTACACTTCATAAGAGCAGTCCTCTTCATTGTTTCCATTGCTCATAACACCTAACTGATCAGCTTTGTAAATAACATTTGATTTTACGAAATATT
>JAQFZQ010001347.1:0-20276 GCA_034696005.1 Glomeris marginata | reverse complement strand
TCTTTTTTAATTATTTCGTTTTTAATTAGGATTTCGCATTTAATTTTCTCGTTCGAGAAAATTCAAAGTGTCTAATGAGCCCAAGCAAATACGAAAAATATACAGGCAAACTACGATGTATAACAGATAATGTCCATATACGCAATTTCTTTGAAACGCTTTGGTTTTTCTAAAAATAATTGTGAAGCAAAAAGTGGTGCATTCATCCCCGGTCTCCCCTATTTATTGACAATTAAACCTTCATTGTTTGCAGCACCAATGCTGTTCTTTTCCCAGTAGTGATATGAGGGAGCATTGCTGGCCAGCCAAGCATAAGGCAACACCTAGAATTTTGTATTGGCTGGATGTCTAGTCCATTTCTTAAACTTACACTACCATTCTAGATTTTCGAACACCATAATGGAACATTCGAGTGTCACCAAAACACACATGATCATCTAGATGTCCCTTCATGTATACAGGTCATGTTACAATACTTTTTGTTTTATTTGCGATTACTTCCAGTAATATTGGTGCTGCAACGCCTCCGTGAATCACCCTGTATATTCTGAAATAAACTGCATTGAATACATGTAAGGCCGTTGCAGTTGCTCCCTTTTTTATAGATAGTTACAGCCCTTTATAGTTCTGCTTACAAAACGGTGGCCATGTTACTAGTGTGGCAATATAATTAAAGGGAGTCATCTATACAAAATCTCTTGATGCTTGATGCCAAATGCTATTAACTGTTAAACACGTCTCTGGAGGTGCATGTGTAAATGTTAGCTGACAAATTTCGGGATGGCCAATCTGCAATGATGTATTGAATCCGGGGGCAATATTGACTCGTTTATATATACGAGGCAATATTGTCTTTCATTGAACCGGTGTTCAAGTTGTCGGAATTCATAACGTTTATGGCGTTTGCTTTTGATAGATGTACTGTACATCTAGCGTAATGTTTCTGTCAGGATTTTGGACGTGTGCCTGTTTAAATTGTTTGCGTTTTACTGACTTCAATCGCAGAATTGATTGCATCGATTTTTCCTCTTTGCCAGCTTCCACTTTTCGAAATCTGCCAAGTGCGTACAATCTGCTGCCTTCTCGATCGACCATATCCCATATACATCTGGCCAGCACGTGGTCAGCTGTTCTCTCCACTTGCCTTCCTTCGTTTTCAAAGTGTCCAATATTGCACTTCCCATATCACCTTGTATAGCGTGCAAAAATCTATTTCGAAACTATATCTCTCTCCCTGATTCATGGCTGTAATATTGTAGCCATTGTTGTGCTATATTATTTATAAAAACAACGCAATTGAATACAAAACGGGCTTCTAATGA
Organism: Glomeris marginata; assembly: GCA_034696005.1. Classification (NCBI taxonomy): domain Eukaryota; kingdom Metazoa; phylum Arthropoda; class Diplopoda; order Glomerida; family Glomeridae; genus Glomeris; species Glomeris marginata. Next base: position 18,954 of record JAQFZQ010001347.1, on the reverse strand, counting down.
AAATAGAAACCATGTATTTTTATTCTCCTTGCAGTTGCTTTGTTAGCGTTAATTTATTTGTTGTCATAGTGTTTCTTTCTGGAGTTTCCCCTCCAGCAACTTGGCCACATTATAATGATGTTCGTGTTGTTTGTCTTGAATAGATGCCTCTTCTGAGGATTCATTTGTCCAATGATGATGCCTGTTTTATGCACCATAGACTTCAAGTCTCCAAATTTAATTTATTTATGTCTTCAGTTAATTCAAGTATTTTTTTATATTACTTGGAGGGGGGTGTTAGAAAGCCGGGGGTGAATGTACACCAATGCTAAATAGTATTTTATTTTATATAATGATCGCAAAGAGACCGACATCCATTGTATAATTGGCATCCTACATGTACACACAGCTGCCTATTGCAAGTGAAATGATGAGATGTAGGTATACGTATATTATCCAATTGCCAGGAGCTGTTTGTTAAGAAAACAAAATAATGCCTTCCTGTTTCCGTATTCAAAGTCAAGTTGGTGAATTTTTATTAATCGAGGGTAAATGTCAGCAATCTTAATTATAAAAATAAAACTCATGCATAGTGTTGAATATTAGTCAAATAATTCTTTAGTTTTTGGCTGTAGTAGGAAAATCCAAAGTGAATATATATTAAGCTGGATTTTAAATTATATTTCTTTGGGAATGTGATACAATTCAACTGTTGTGGGTTATCTCTTACTACAGGTAATGTGACACGGATTTATGAAGTAATGTATACGTAGCATTATTTACATTTTATGGGTTTTATCAAATGCAATATTGCAGTATTAAATTTTTCCTGTTAAGTGTGCAGTTTACACCATGTGGTGCTGCATCAAAATGCTTTTTTTTTTCATAGTATAAAGAGCAGCAGGAAAATAAAGCTGAAGGAAAAGAAATTCAAGGATGAATGTATACCAATATAGTCTTGAACTTTTATCTAATCATCAGCCAACTCATTTCAGATGTGCTACGTAAATTTGGGTGAAATGATCCATATTTTTCAATCCCTGACCTTAGCTGCAGAACACACTATTACTATCTAACATCACCTATAAGCTAAATTATGTATAGCTTGTGTCACTTCTAGCTTCATCTAATCTTTACCACACTCACCCTTATCAAAATCCAAATTAACATTATATCCAGTTAAATTTACTATATAAATATCATGCACTATAATCTAGTTGAGCAGTCGGCCATTGTAGCCTCACATTGCCCAGAAAAACAAACTCCTAAACCAAGAGTAGAACAAGATAACTGTCACATGTGACGTTTTATAGATCCACGTTACATAAGGAAGAGCAGCGTTGCAGTTGTAACGCAGGAACACTTTGATAACCCTTGCTTAACCTTTCGATAACAATAAGGATACTTCTTTGGCGCGCATTTTGAACCTCTGTCTGTTACGCCCAATGAAGCAATACATTCACAACTTTTTACATACCCCATATTCCTTGCTCCCAATGGTCTCTTTCGATGTATCATAAAATCACACATAAACTATACTTCCACAAAACCCTGTACATTCAATCTCAAAACACAACAAAACACTTTCCAAACATTACAGCACAATCAAAACTCCCATTCCACTTGGCCTAACAAAGCAATTGTCACATTGAGTAAGCTATACTGGTTGTCCCAGGAAGACATTAGCTCAGAATCGGCAATTGAAAATTATTTCTTTTCCTGAACTTTGTACGGTCTTCATTCTTAGGACAATCAGTATAATGAGTAGCATGGACATCAATTCGTTTCACCACAGGTGTACAACTCTGGTCAAAAGTATCGTCTCATTTTCCTATCCTGCAGCACACGATAAGCGACAATACTTTTGGCCACAATTGTACATTAAAAGGTTCATGATCCATTAGAAACTTCCCAATGATTTTTTATATGCCCCTCCCCTCCATTATTTGTCCACATTTTTGTGGCATCATCTTCCATGTTCACATTCTAACTCGTTAGAGGAGTTCCGGTTACTGTATTTCATTCCTCAACTCTTTATGTTGGAATTCAGACATATGCCACAGTTACATGGCATTAAGCGAAAATTTATGTTCACAATTTGATATTATTTTTTCTCAATTGAAATAACATACAACACTGTTGTTATACACTGTCCCCTAATGCAATTAACATGGCATCATGTACTGCATTGTTTCTTTTGGAAGAATGTTTCTTGCGGAGCACCGCGTGGCGTTACGGTTGGCGGACTGCGCGCAGCAAATGCTCTTGCTTATTTTCTCAGTATACTATATGAAGGCAGAATGTTCTTGCCAGCTTCGTCACGCATTGTTGCAACATCCGTTGTCGCCATTTTTTAATAGGAAGCAGTGTGCACGCTTTGCACGCATTATGCGCTCTGCTGGATTGACGAGCGACTCCATAATGTGCGTAATTTATACAGGCGATGCTCGCTCTGAACCCGTTCAACTGTTTTCTGCAATGACCCAATTAATATCAATCGCAGACGTCGTTTTGTAGTCGTTCACTCTCTGAAGCTTTCTTAAGACCGAATTTCTGTACAAAACATTGGAGCACTGCGGGGGAGTGCAGCCCATTGTTGTCTCCTTCGATGAACATGCCATTGCGAATCACGTGCTCAGCATGGGACCGCGTGCTGCGGTCACCAGCACACCTGCCTGCCATGACATTCACTTTCATTTATCACTATCAGACGAACTGTACTCCGAAATATTGGACCTATTGGTCATATATCTGCAAAATGATAACATCAGCCTCCCATGGAGGCATTCGCGTACAACAATGCAAGCCAATCTCTTCCGTCGTTTTTGGCCACACAAATATTTCTCTTGTGTGCATGCATGTAGACATGTATGTTGATCGGTAGGGCGTCGTTTCCATTTCATCCGACAATAGCAAGGGAGCATTCGGAAATTATGTCAAACCTTGGATAATTTTGCAACTCGCCACTTGAGTAATTTCACTGTAGCAAGTTTGACAATTCCAGCATTGGTAGCGTTTATCATAAACTTGTTAAGTGTATTTTTTGCTGTATAGATGTATGATATGTAATATACTATGTGCATATTGTACAAGTGTTTTGGTGTTCTTGCCCTTAACAATGTGAAACTGAAAACAAAAAATAATAAATCTGTAGAACCAGCATTTTTTCTTTCTTACTGCATCATATAGTATGAACACTTTGAGCAAGCTTATACATTGTCTGTTATCTTATTATACTTTCCTTCCATGTACATGTTACACTTTGTCACAAATTCAATGATCTATTTCTTTGGCATATGACATGGCATGACATATGGTTCCAAGGCGTTGATGGTATGGGAGGGTTTTTCTTGTTGTGAGGTGCAAACAGCGATTGGGCGGTGTAATATCTCAAAGGACCATCTTTGTTTTAAGCAACTAATGGCTATTGATGCTAAAGCTTCCGAATTTTCCCCAGGATCGCCTTTATGATGTTGTATGAGGTTAGAAACGCCTCCTCCTTTCCAGATGTTCCTGTTAGGATTATGTATAAGGAGAATCCTAGAATCTATCGATCGGTCATCATTTGAGTTGGGGAAGAGTGGGAGGGGGTGACAGAAAGCCCAATGAGCTGCCTAATGTAAGCAGGGTCTGTGTTGTCCTCTACAACATCAATCAATCCTCCTTTAGAACTGTTCAAGTTAACCTTTGAACTTGTGCTATAGCTGTTAATTTGACCACCACTGAAAATTGACCTCTTACAAAAGCTTAGAGTGTTGGAGTCACTGCTGTGCTATACCCTATATGGTTCAAATAAAATCCAATTTAATAATTGAAGCCTTGGATTAAATTGTGTTGTACTAGAGTATAGTTTTAATTAAATATACAGTATAGTACCAATGTACATACCATTTCCTGGAAGTCTACATAACTTTTTTACCTGCCCGTTTAGTTCCTCCAGTCTTCTCTATGTAACGGATTAAATTATATACGTTGTTTGCATGTCCGGTAGTTTGGAAAGAGATCTTACTGAACTGTTTCGCATTTCTCAAATGCCAGTCGTGTGTGTTGAACCTCTATAAACCATCGATTTTCTTTCCCGTTTCCAAGACGCTGTGCCGTCTTTGTTTCCTTCAAAGAAATGAAAATCCTTTATGCCAAAATCCTTTCTAAAAATATTTCTCTAGTTTACTTTGAACGCTACCTTTCTTTATCTGATTTCCTTCAGCAGCAGACAAGTATGAATAATGTCCAATATACCGTATAAACTAGGCAACATTGCATGGCTTTATCTCTTATGAAGCTCTGACTTTAACATTTCATATGTACAGCCAGTATATTCAAATGTAAACTAAGTCGTTAATCCAATCATGGCAATATTGTACATTAGACACATTTATACTGCTGCAGAATAGTTCTTAAATATTTGTATATATAATATGTACATCCCAACATTTATTCAGTAGCTTTTTTAGTGATTTAATTGTAGCAAAAAACAACAATTGTAGCAGCTAGTATATTGTTCTTTATTTATTTAAAGCTCAGAAGGGTTTTTTGTAATTTACATGGATTTTTTATGATCTGTGACAGAGCATGCAAGTTGTTTGTTGGGATGTGAGGGGGTGGGGTTGTAAATTTAAGGAGGACCAAAATAGTGTTAGGTAATTTATGGCAAGTGTCGAAAATATTTATGGGGCGTGTAATTTTGGTCTTTAACCTATTTTATTGTACATGGAAAGTAGAGGATTTACGTAGGTGCTTGCATTCTTATAGAGAAATGTTGATATTCTGTATGTATAGGCTAGTCGTTGACTCGGATTTTACTAAGCGGATTCTCACTGCTATTCTTATTGGCTCTGGCAGATTCGTTGGCATTTCTGTTTTTCTTTCTTCTGCAACTCGTTTCTCCTCCAAACTTATCACCAATATGCTATCTCCTATTGCTCTGCCCCAACGTGAAATTTAAAAAAAGTTATTTGTGAAGGCAAATTATAGATCTCCTGTTTGAAATGAAGGATGTCATGTGTCTGAACATCCACTGCTTTTTTGCCTTATATAAGTATGAATGGCTGACATTTAATGTATCACCTATTAACAGAATGTACAAAATTATCATTTTCATTTAGAGATTGAACTCCTGTATTAAATTTGTCTTCTGGTAAAACATTGAAAATATTATTAGAGCTAGTAGATTCACAAATTATTGGTTACAATTAATTATAATTAGGGCATAATTGCTTAATTGTGACTTCACTTACTTCCAGAAATTCATTTTATAATGTTATTTTATTGATCCTTTAGGAACAACTCAAATGAATTATCAGTTACATTAAAAACTCTCAAACTTTAAAGGTTTTTATTTAATAGCGGAAAATCTGATATATGTAATAAGTTTTTAATTGAATGCAAAATGTTTAAAACTGTCAAATGGAATTCGATAACATTTTAATTCCAGTTTTCCTTTTTGATGTGAATGGCAGACATCTTGTATATAGGCCAATAATAGGAAAAATGTAAATTGGAACTTTTTGTATAATTGGATGTTTCATATAAAATTGCGAGGCTTGTGCAGAATGTAATTTTGAGATTCCACGTCAAATTTGAAGCAAGAGAATTTGTGCTTTTGCCAAAATAGCCCCATCAAACGGGCTTTTATCTTCGGACGTTGCTACCTAATTGAAAATTCGCTTGGTAGCTATAGGTTTTCATACGAAGCAACAACAATATTCTGCTCAACATCACCTTAAGAACATGCAATTTTCACTAACTTATTAAATATTACATAGCTTTATTCCATACAATTTTAATTATGATTAATCGAAGCAAAAAAAATAAATTACCACTTTATAGTAAACTTTACATCAAGCTCTAAACTTCAGCAATGAAATAAGCAAGTAAAATTCATGTCTTTTCAAGTTTTATCATTGAGATTTTGCAGGATGTATTTTGTGTTAGCCATACAGAACTGGTTCAAGGGTGTGTTCCAGTGCTGTCTACAGTGCATATGGCTCTAATTGTTCCACACTAGTGCATATTTTATATGGATCGAACAAGCAAATACGAGGCAAAGAATTCATTTCTTGAACAGCGACTGCTTAAGAGATAATGTACGACTCTCCCATGCAAGACATCAATCACAAAAGGAATTTTTTCTTTTTCACTCTATATGAGTGTAATAGACTGTGATGTATGAAACTCTCAATTTTTTAAGACTATATATGTGAACATTTGTCTAGGGCTTGTGCAAGATTTATCGCTTTGCTGCGCATTCAAAATGTAAATAATAGTGGTTTTATGCTTCTCTATGTGAATGATTCATTTTTAAATGGGTTTTTGTGCGCTGCCATAGAGAAACTGGATTCACTCGTAATTTTTAGAATACTGCATTGGAATTACTTTTTTCTCTCCCCTTCCCTTCAAAACTTTGACAATGTGTTTGACTATTTCATGCATACAACGAGTTGGAAATGTCTCACTGGACTGTATGCAAAACGTGTATATACATTTTTCAAGTCATCTCGAGCATCGCAAATATTGCACACATTGGTAGATACTGTAAAAGTTAGTATAATCATCAGTGGACCAGTTGTGCAGTGTCCTCAGGGTCTGAGCTGTAAAGTATTCCCTATTGGTGAATTAAACAGCCGTATAAGTGTGGCCGTATACAAGCAACACACATATACACACACACTTGAGAATTTTCAATGTTTTGAATATTTAATGTCATCCAATGTTTTACTGCAGATATTGTGAGTCGCTTCAACTTCCTACTGTGTACAGACCCACCTGGGTACATAGATACTAATGTAAGCTGAATTCAAATTACTATTTTATATGTTTAAATGGAACATGTTACACTTGGCATAATATGCACCTGCATTATTTACATGCAGATATGGTGTAAACCTTCAAGTTTGAATAGTACAACAGAGTACATGTATAGTGTGGTATATATGTATTATCATCAAAATACGGAAAACTTGTGAAATGCTCTAGGGGTCAGGCAGAGTAAATTGAAAAAGCTTCATGTAAACAAAAGACATTGAAGGTATTGAATGGGTACCGTCTGATTGGATTGTCAAGCGAAGAAGGCTTTTTAGATAAAGACAGTTCTTGTATTAAAAATCTAAATCTAATATTATTCATCCAGGGGACATTTCTAGATTAAACCAAATTGTTTGCTTACATATTTACATTATTGCTGTTGTACTTTCTGTTCATGTTGTTATTGTTGCTTTTATTATTGATCTCCTGTTGCTGCTGTTTTTGTTGCTGATGCTGTTTTGCTGATTTTGTATAACATGTAACTTAATTGTTTTGTTACTAATTTCTTTTACTGCTATTTCTCTTTTCGTTAATGTGGAACCCCAAACTAATTTAATATCCTTCCTGAAATTTCAAATGTTATCATGTTTTTGCTGGAAATACATGGAGAGGAGGTGCCATTCGTATAATTAAGCTACTATCAGTATTCATCGAAGTACACCTCCTGCATGATTAAAAGTAAAGTGTGCACCTTGTTTGCATTTCATTTCATATGAATAAATAAATACATTTTTGTGTATATATTTCACTTAATGTATTTGTTACAAAAAAATGCATATTAATGAAAACTAGAAGCATTTAGGTGTACCGAGAATATATTATTAAGCAATCAAGCGTGCTTTTGGTTGCATTTCATCTTCTTTCAATGTTTTGAAACAATGTGTATAAGCCTACAAATTGAAATGCCGTTGCATTTTTATTTTCGGATTAGTTTTTTTTTTCTTTACTATCCCATTCGTTTTTGGAGAATATTTGCATGCCACTCGTTACCCGTTTGGCGGATACACGTCATATCCACCAATTATGCCTTCATTATGCAAAGTATGAGAAGAAGTAATCTCTCGTCTTGGTTGGAATTCTGGCGAGTTTCTGAAGCAAATGTGCGAGATTTGGATCGATTGGCTTGTTTTACGAGCAAGGGCCCCGACCCTTAGTTCTGCACCCAGCCTCCCATTTCAATTAGTAATAATCGGGCCATGTTTTATGACAAGAACGAGGAGGCGGTTGACTTGAGAAGAATTACAGCGATGAAAGCCAATACTAAACTCTTGACGAGCCCCATCCGCAAAATATTAATATAACGTTCAGCGCATTAAATTTCTTCCAGACCAATGCCACAATTTCCATATCTTTATTTCACAGTTAAGGTCTGTATTACCATAGCAAAACGCCCCTTCATTAGCATATACAATCGGTCCACTGAACTATATGCATTAGTCTAGGTACTTGAATTATTACGAGATCCACGTGTTGAGAATTGACACTAGCAAATATTTAAATTTGTAGGGTAGGTATCCAAAAGTCCATTTGCTTGTTTTTATTTTTATTCTATTATACATAGGGTAAATATGGTGTTGAGCAAAGAGGAATGCATGCTGGTCATTCGGCTTGTTGGCTGCATCGATTACATCTCAGCAATGGGGGTCAGTTTATAACAACAGATACAATTTGAATTGTTTTTGCGTAACTGGCTGTAACTACCTCAGGATTCCGAATCTGTCATCGGAATTGACACTGCTATCACGGTTTACGAAATATTCGACTTTTAGTGGAGGCATTCAAAGTGAAACTTGATCGCGTTCAGCTGACACTGATTAGGCACGAAAAAAGGGCATCGGAGTAACTCAAACTGCATAAGACCGATGCAGTCTTATTGGAAATGTCCTCAGGATTCCGAATCACTACCCATAATCGATCCAGCTGTCACGGGAAAGGATTTACCATAATCGACTTTCGTAAGAGGCTGCGAAGCGAACCGTTCTGGAGATGGTCCATTTTTACGCTTTGCCATGCGAAACGAAGCATTTAGTATGCTCCTATCTATACGAAACCAACATTTTCTTGTAGGAAATATACTCAGGAATCCGAATCAGTCCTCGGATTCGACATTGCTATCACGATTCAGGAGACGTTCGACTTTTTAGTGGATGCAAGAAAAGTGAAAGTTTATCAGATGATCGACTGTTCACTTTAGCCATGCAAAACGATGATTCAGGGTGTTCCCATCTGCACAAAACCATCATGCTCCGATAGGAAAAATCCTTAGGATTCCGAATCTGTCATCGGAATTGATCCAGCTGTCACGGCAAAGAAGATACCGTCAATGATACTCCTCAATGATACTCTATACTTTGGATTATTCAGTGTCAGAAGACTTTAGTAGTGGTGTACTCAATGTATGTGCACACACATGTGCACCCAAAAGCTTTTGAACATATTATAGTGCTGTTCATGAAATATGAGCTTGCCCTTCATATTTTCCATTGAAATGTCAATCAATAAACTGGACTCGGCACAAAGTGTACAATAGGAAATGTATAGATCAAAACTATTAGCTTTAGATTTCTGTGGTTTCTCAATGTACAGTAAATTCTTAAAACATTTAATGATTGGAAATATATGACTGGCTTTCTTCTTAGTCATTACTCTGTACCTTGCTGCAGAACGCCTTCATTTATATTGAACACTATTAGTGGTAGTTCGCTTTAAGCAGTTTAAAATCTATGTTCAAACTATTACTTGAATATTAATAACGGGTTGAACTGGACTGTTGACCCTGCAGTTAAGTGTCATCATCTGTCTTGCTGTCAAAAGTGATGATAGGGGCTATTGGCTGTGCTGCAATACGTACCAGCATTATACTAGCAGCTCGCAGGAGAAGGGCTTATTTTTGAAGAAAATGCGAAAGGCAATTTGAGGGACATCACACATTGCGACATTAGAACCATGTATAGTCTAAGCCAACGAACGGTTTATTCTGGGTGGTTGGTGCGCAGCGAATAGAAATGAACCGCATTTAAATTGCATCTCGGCAAAGAGCCCGCTACTTTAATCTGGAGAAGTGACTCCAGCCATTCTTTACTCTCCTACTACTATGTACTTCTTCTGCCACTGCTATACAGTATGAAGGAGCTCTGCCTCATTTCCCCAAATTGATTCACCGATTGCTAGCCACCAATGACACACCACTCGGACACAAAGTCCCAGAAAAAGCTGAGAGTGCCTCAAGCCTCAGCTAAGCTCTCATCCCATTTATGCAGCAAAAAAATTGATTAAATACAAAAAAAAAGAAAATATTTGATGTTTCTAAAGCCACAGAATTCAAATATTATGTAAGTTACCCTATATTGGAAGAAACCACTATACCAAAATTGATGTTGTGGGAATTGAAATATTGGAACAACTATGACTTTTTAAAGTGGACTTTCACTTTAATAGTATTGCACTTTGTACATTTGATGAATAATCCTGTACTATAATACTAGTAGTACTTCATTTATACAAGTAGAGTCAGTTGGAGGAGCACTGAATGGATCAATAGTAAACCTTTTGTTGAACACTCTGTGTGATGCCCATGCAACGTTCAATAATGACATGGGACACCATACTCAGCCACATGCTCCTCCATATGATAATGCTTTTGTGATCAGCACTTATTGATATTAATATTCTTGTGCATTAATTATTAAAAAAATTATCTTTTAAATAAAACAACGCTATATATTTTGATCGATTATGATTTATTTCTATTATCTAAAATCCTTTTAATACGACAGCCGTTTGGCTCTAAATAGCTGTCATAATTTTCCAGAAAATCATTTTTTTTTTATCCATTCAAATCTCTATAGCCCATATGCTTATATTAATTAACTTCCATATTCACACTAATTTCATTAGTCGCCATAGTTAGCCTCATTAGTGATGTGACGCTGATACATTTATTATTTCACACAAATCTAGTATGGTCCAGTGAGATTATCTAACCTAATCCCATCTGCATGTAACATTATTAATAAATAATCCCTGATAGTAATGAAAGGATTGCTTCCTCGTGTGAACGCGAGGTGGCGCCTGTGTGCGGAAAAATATTGTGTTGCGAGGTGTACTGCTAATTTTTGCACGCAGTAATGAGTTTGATTATTTGCGTGATGTACGTTCAACATATGATTCTAATTATACAAGAATGTGCAATCACAATAAGTATGCGGTATACTAAACTATATGTTTCCATTTGTCGTATTTGCTTGCGAATAATGCGAATGGGAAATGTGAAAAGAACAATAACGCCTACGATTGGCAACAGTATCCGTTGGCGGCACGATTTTTGTGAGCTGTGAACATCTTGACGCGATGTTCTTTTAATTTCGGTAAATTTAACTTAACCTAATCTAACTTTAACCTAACGTAATTCATAGCGTAATTAACCTAATTTCTTTGTAGATTATGCAGAAGAACGAAGGAAACCGCAAAAGGTTGAGTTTATCGACAAAATGCCGATCGCAGCCTTCTATGGTGTCATATCTGGAAAAAAGAAATGAAAATCCTGCGAAACTTTTAACTCCTTCCAACACTTCAATCTCAGCGTCATCCATAACCAACCATAAACCCAACCTTCGTGAAAATAATGACACCAAATTTGAAGGTATGAAACTGATGAAACCCAATATTCATATAGTGAATTTCACTTGCCATGTGACAACGTTATGCACTTTATTTTATTATAGGTATAATATACTACATAAAAATCGAATTCTGTTTTAAAACCGAATTTGAATTAAAATTTTATCTACTGAAAATTAAATTGTCATGTGATCTTCACAAGGCTTGTTAATAACTGAAGTATATTGTTTGTATTTTTATAGACTCTGATTTCTCCAACAACTTGGATGACATAGATGACATTATTATGATAAATTCAGAAAGTTCTAGGGATTCAACCATTTCGCATATCAGTGGTTCAGATACAAATCATTCTCCTCAACCAGAAAAATTTGGTATGCATACAATGTCAGAAACTCGTACTTATTTGAATCATAAACTAATAAATTGTTTATATATTCCACAGAATTCAGCTTTGATGAAAGTTCACTTGATGATTTTTACCTTCCAGAAAAAGATGCATCATCCAAAAATTTATCAAAAATTGACTGTGGTTAGTATTAACAAGTAACATATTTTAACAATTGTTATGTAATCAAGTGTTGACCTTACAGTATTTATTTTCAGGGAATACTGCACAGAATAGAGAATTGCCTTCCCCACTGGTATTTTTTCAATTAAAACCCAAATTTTCTTGTTTTAAATTTTGCTAAAGTTTGCATTTTTAACAGACAACTTCAAGTCATGAAAGTCCTGATTTTCATTCAAGTGATAAAGAAAATGTGAAGGAATCAAATGCAGATGATACCACAATATCCAAACAGTAAATAATATATATAAAATGAATTACTGTACTACACATTGACAGTATTTAACAGTTAATAATATTTTCAGGAATGCACCAACATTGAATTCAAGTTCCTCAAATGATCTTGAATCGTGGAGTGTGGACATTTATAATGGCTACAGTAAATACATGAAACCCTGTAAAACAGTAAGTTTTATCCTTGGTTTTATGTACTATATTACTTCCAGTATTATATTTCGCTACTTATTATATAGCTTGCAACGAGTGAACTAAAGTCAAATGTAGCAATTTTGCAACAATCTTACCGTGAAATTATGGAGAAAATTTGCGATTCAGTCATGCGCATTGATATTAGCCATTTAAGCACCATTCCTGGCTTTGATCATAAATCGGTAACTAAACTCCAGATCATGAGGTAAGAAATGGGAACTTGAGATTTATTACATAAATTGATGCAGGACAGTCAATATTTATTTTAATATTTCAGACTTGGACTTAATGCGAAATTGAAACAAATCGATAATATCCTGAATGCAAGAGCAAACGAAAGTGAGATGCTAAATAACTCCATGGAATTTCCATCTCCACAAGTTTCCTCAATGACTGTTGCCTCAACTCGCCAAGAACATCATAATGTTGAATACAATCACGCAAATGGCAATGGTGATTATTATATGTCACCAGATTATGACGTAGATTGGGACGATGAACCATCTTATTCCACGGCTGCCGTGCGTACTTCTAATGAAGTGAACACAGAATCCATTGGAAGTGCAGAAAAGCCAAAGTTTAAGTTCAAAATGTTAAATAAGACTTCAACACCTGCTAGTTGCGTGTCAAATTCAGCATGTGAGATTCCAAAAAATACCACGGTTCAAGTTCAAGACAGTCCGGCACTTTCTAACCTGTCATTTGCATCGAGAAAGAAGCCACTCGTTTTTGAATTGTCAGATTGTACATCATCTCCATTTCCATCGCTTCCATCCACATCTTGCATAGAAATTTCATCATGTTCCAATCCAAACATTTCAAGAACCTTCAACACACCGTTCAATCCTCCGCTGCGAGATGTCAGTACACGCTTGAACATTGAAGTACGGATATTCTGTGTATATTTGTAATCGTTTATAGTGTTTAATGGTTTTATATGTAGGTTGAAGGCAGTGATTTTAATTCATTCACAAAGAACAACAGTTTTAATAGAAATGTTGCTGCGAAATCAAAACCAGTACAATGGAGTAGGTTATGTTCTTAAATTTTTTAAGATGTACACTTTGTTGATAGGATAAGTCACTGAATCTTTCTCATATACAGGTTCCAGTTCTCAACGTAATGATGGTGATGACCCAGAACTGAAAAAGACATACCCGCATTCAAAGAAACTTTTAGATACATTCCAAAAGACTTTTGGGTTGAGAAGTTTTCGAACTAATCAGCAGGAAGCAATCAATGCGGCACTTCTGAAGAACGATTGTTTCATTTTGATGCCGACAGGTTTGCACACGAAATAAGAGAAAGAAATACAATTTAGTTAAGTGTAATAGTATTGAAGTTGTTTTTATGTTTAAAAGGCGGAGGGAAAAGTTTGTGTTACCAGCTTCCGGCTTTGGTCGTGGACGGTGTTACGATAGTCATTTCACCGTTGAGGTCTTTAATTCAGGACCAGGTTCAACGATTGTGTTCTTTAGATGTAAGTGATGGAGATGTATATATTATTTAATTTGTTTAATGTAAGAAAAGTTTATATCAGCTGTTTGTTATTACATGAAGGTATCTGCGAAACAACTTTCGGGAGACATGTCGCAGTCCGATTCCGCTGATGTCTTCCGTGCGTTAGAAGCCCGGGTTCCAACAATCAAACTTTTATATGTTACTCCGGAAAAGGTAACGGTAACTTATTAAATTAACATACAAACTTTGGTCTTGTATAATAATATTTTAATATTGTTAGATTTCGGCAAGTACCAAGTTGTTATCCGTATTGGAAAGCCTGTGTAAGAGGCAGTTGATATCACGGTTTGTAATAGATGAAGCACATTGTGTTAGTCAGGTATGCTACATTTTTCTTCTATTCTAGTAGAGTAATTAATAATAATGGTAATAAATAATATTGGAATTTGTACAGTGGGGACATGACTTCAGGCCTGATTACAAAAACCTGGGATTTTTGCGGAAAACGTATCCCGATGTTCCCATAATGGCGTTGACCGCAACCGCAACGGAAAGAGTACGGCGTGATATTTTGCATCAGTTGGGCATCTCTAATCCAAAATGGTATGAGGTTTATAATTAGCATAATAGTATTTACTGTGATTTGTCTTATAATCTTGATATGTGCTATTTAAAATTATATATACCATTTCCCAGGTTCACTCAAAGTTTCAACAGACCTAATTTGGTTTACTCGGTGCTTCCAAAGAGAGGAAAAGCAACAATGACTGAAATAATAGACTTGATAAAAAGTCGGTATCGCAATGATTCTGGCATTATCTACTGTTTTTCAAGGTAAATATATATGAATTATACTTTAAAATTAGTTTAGTGTCATTAGTTGACTTGTAAGGACTGGACTTGGACTTTGTGTTGGTGTTATTTAAAGCTATGGGCCTGTTAGATGCAAACTTTCAATTGTTATGAGACTGTCAAACTGTATACACAAATAGTAACTTTGAGTCTTTTAATAATTATAATTGCAGAAAGGAGTGTGAAACTGTAGCAGATGATTTGCATCAGGCTGGACTATCAGCTGTTGCGTACCACGCGGGTTTAGATGACAAGAGGCGTTCTCAAGTTCAAAAAAATTGGACCAATGATACTTACAAGGTACACGACAGTAAAATGAATGTCCACTTACTAGTAGGTTTGGAACTATAATAGGAATTTGAATTTAATTTTACGCAGATTGTCTGCGCTACGATTGCGTTCGGCATGGGTATCGACAAACCAAACGTCCGCTTTGTCTTACATCATTCTATACCGAAATCTATTGAGGGTTATTACCAAGAGTCTGGTCGTGCCGGAAGAGATAATGTAACGTCCCGGTGTATTCTTTACTATTCATACACGGATGTACTTCGCGTAAGGAGAATGATTGAAAGTACGTACTGTTATGTATTAATTGTAAATACGTAATTAATGCAAATGGTAATTGCTATGTATTTCTATATAAAGTTATATCTTGGTGATATTTAAACTTTCTGCAGAGGATGGTGCGAACTATCAAGCGAAAAAGAATGATTTGGAGAATATCACGCATGTCGTACATTACTGCGAAAACAAAGTGAATTGCCGAAGACAGATGCAGTTGCAGTACTTTGGAGAAATGTTTGATGCTAACATCTGCATGCAAAACCAAGTGACAGAATGTGATAATTGCACTTCTAAGGTAAAGGCTTAATGCTTGATACAGATGTGGATACAGTAATGATTACGGGGAACAATTATCTCAATTTTGTCAATTTTTCCAGCATATGTATGATCAGCATGATGTTACTGAAGATGCATATGCCATTGTCAAGTTTGTCCAGGATCAGTCTTCATCTCGTAGCAGTGTTACGTTGAACTACATCATCGACGTGTTCCGAGGTGGGATAAGAAACCAATGTGTTCATTTATAGTCTTGAGTAAATGTGTTGTGTTGACAGTACTACTTTGTGTTTTATATGGTGAAGGATCAATGCTGAAAAAAATTAAGATGTCTAATCATGACCAACATCCTCTTCACGGCAAAGGAAAGAAGTACGATCGGACGGATTGCGAGAGACTCGCCAGATCATTGGTCTTTAAGCAATACCTTCAGGAAAGATTTGTAACCACTCAGGATGATCATACGGTTACTTACATTAATCTGGGCAGTAAATCACAGGATATCCTGAACAAACGTGACAAGGTATATAGATTGGCATTTGATGAAATAACATATATAGATAGGCCTATTTGTAAATGATTAGAATGTTGGACGGCAACTAGGTAATGTTAAACTTTGGTTTAGGTCACGTTGGAAATAATGAAGACTGGCAAAACAGCAGGCAACGAAGGAAATGCTGACTTGAAGAACGACACAGGCTCGAAATTTAGAGAACTTGAAGACCGCTGCTACGCGGAACTCATCGACGAATGCAAAAAAATTGCGATTTCTCTTGACATGAATTACGTAAACGTCATCAACTTGGCAGCATTGAAACAAATGTCCAAAGAGATGCCAGTGTGTGAAGAAGAAATGCTTTGCATCCCACATATTACCAAAGCGGTGTACGAGAAATACGGAGAAAGAGTTTTGGCCATCACGAGGCAGTACGCGTCGGAAAAACTGGCACATAGTAACTATTGTTCATATAAAGTTCTTTTGCCCGTTACTCCATATCTTACACTTCAACATCTGCCTTTCAGCTCTAGCAGATGAAAATGAAGAGACTGCGCCGGAGGAATCCGCCGCGAGTTCACCCTATTTTTCATTGGATAATGGCACTAGTAGCAACACGAAAAGGAAAGCTACTTGGAATAAGAAATACTCAGCAAAACGCAGGAGACAAACAGCAGATAATAATGATGACCCATCAGGACAATGGCTTTCTAAACCGCCTAAAAACAAATTCAAGTAAGTGACCAAGTAACAAGTGATGTATTTTTGGAATTTAAATTGTTACACTGTGTAACTTTCGGTGTGTATTTTTAATCAGGAAATATGCATACAATGGCAAAAAAGGAAAATATAAAGCACCGGCGAAGAGTGCAGCAACTGCTACATCGGTGACAAGTGCTACACCGGTAGTCGTTGGTACATTAATGCGGACCAATGCCAGATCATTTCTGCCAACAGTGAAAGTTTATGCCAAGTAGGGTAATTACATGAAAGCTAGACATTGGTAAAGAAGCAACTTTTACATTAAGTTTTGACATTGTATTTTATTTCATTGCAAAGTTATCACTCGTATTGTAAATAGAGATTGAAATATAACAATTAATGGCCATTGTTATTTAAATGTAATCTGCTTACAAGTTGTGCAAAACCAAAATGGGAAGTTGCAGTTTTATCAATGTATTTTATGTTAACCCCAACACAGTGTTTCATGTACCTTGAGTTGTAATTTAAATAAATATATAATTAATCTCTTAATAATGGGTTCACTGCCATAGCTACAATCATCGGTTACATGTTAATGACAAGAAACTTTTCAAATTTGCTATATACGACTGTAATTTCATTTTGAGAAGGCAGGGTGTAGCAGAAATGAAATTTTATTTGCATCAATCATCTTGGGTACAGTATATCAGCAATAAGTTTCCCATTTCAATATTAATTTCCCGATTTAGTGGAGTCATCTTCTGGAACAACTGTAAGTTAACATTTGAAATTGAATTATTGGTGAACCATATCTGTATCGATTAATATGAATATGTGTTCGTATTTCATGTAGTATTACCAAGATGCAATGGGCAGATTTAAGGTCTGCAACGTTCCAAGAAGCGTGGATACAAACATACGTCACGGATGTGCGGACGATGAAGAATCCAAGTGAGAAATCTCTCCAATCCTAATCCATAACCAGCATGAGGACAACTTCCAAACTTACGCTGTTAAATCAATTCAAACATGAATACATAACAAAAAATAACAGTTTATAATACAAGCTATTTCCACGTGAACTAACCTGGTCAGTGTACCAATAATACGGCTTAGTATCAATCTTTTCCCTTTTGAAGCCTTCCATTAATTCATCATATTTCCATGTCCTCATAGAACCTCCAATTATTTCACCAACACCTGGCATAAGGACATCAACCTAAGAAATAACCAGTGAGTTAATTTAGAAAATAATACATCTATGTTCAAAAAAGTTTCTTACGGATTCAGTAAGACGGTTGTCTTCGGGACACCGTGGCATGTAGAAAGATTTGATTTCTGCTGGAAATCTACACAGCATGATTGGTTCATTCAATTGATCTGTCATTTTCCTCTCTGGCATTTCAGGAATGTCCTGTAAAAATTACATATAATTTAGTTTAAAGCATTTTTGGGTGTCAACTTAATGTTTCACGTATCACAGTATTTAAACTTACATCTCCAAATTCGTAGAAACTTCCATCTTCTTTTGTGATGTTGTTGGCTTTCAAATACTCTATTGCATCAACATAGTTCATTCTTTTGAATGGTCTTTTGGGTGGTTGGAAATCCTTTGGAAATTACAACACCAAATGATAGAATTAGTAATAATATGACTGTTAAAATGAGATTTTTATACAGAATTTAAATATTACAGGGTTTATTTCATGGAGAAGATAAGCAAATGGAGACTTCAGAACCCTGTCAACCACGTCACATATCAAATCCTCCAATCGGTCCAGGAACTCGTCGAATGTAACGAATGGGAACTCCGCTTCTACGTGAGTGTACCTATGCAAATTATATTTACATGTACCCACAATGTATTTAAACAATTTCAATTTTGTTTTTTATTATACTCTGATAGATGTCTCCTGGTGCGGGATTGCTCGGCGCGATAGGATTGCGCGATGCAGAAAACGTCTCCGAGCGCAGGCAGCGTGGTCTCAAGATACAACTGGGAGCTTTGTGTCAGGTAAGCCTGTTATTATTAATATTATTAGTAATAATAATAATAATCCCATGGTAAACAAGTTGAATTGGTTTTTGATTAATGGTTCAAAAACGAATCTTGAAAACATGATCAAACCTCTTCGCCAAAGTAATCGAATTTAAACAAAGTTGACCCGCCTTCAACTTGGGTTTGGACCATTGTTGGGGG
>JAQFZQ010001346.1:0-20286 GCA_034696005.1 Glomeris marginata | reverse complement strand
ATAAAAAACGCAAATATCCACAACGGCGTCTTTGTAATAAAATTCGAACGCGCCGCGCCATGACGTCATCAATGTACGAATCGACATCGATGTATCGATCTATCGCGATGTCGAATTTCTCCAACTATCCTTCAGAAAGTTTTCGTACTTTTCAACTTGGATTTCAAAAATATTCGCATTTCTTGAATCTCGAATCGTGATGGATGGTGCGTGTGTGTGAAAAGAAAATGATGGCGAGGCGGGAAGAAGAAAAAAAACAACGAAAAAGGGAAATCTCGGGTCGGTGTTGCCGCCCATCGTGTGTGTAGAACGTCTTCGCTTTTGGCGAGACCGCATTCCAAGGCACGAATTTGATCTGCTGGCGGTTGGACGGGATGACTCGGGCAAAGACTCTCCTTTTTTTCTCCCCCTCCCACCCCCTTCTTCCTTTCCTCCCTCCCCTTCTTTCTAGGGTTGTGCGTTCGGCACCGCGCAGTATTTCGGTGTTGCAGGGGCACGGCTTTTGCTTGTGCTTTCCGTTTGGTTTGGCTCGATCGCGAGTCACGTGACGTGCCTGCAAGACGCCGGAATGCGGCTCTTGTTTTCGGGTCAAAGGTGGTCAGGCTTGCCCATCGCTGGCCAAGCGTTATGCTAATTATCCCCAAGGCAATCAATAATACTAATTGTCAAATGTGATCGCAATATGTGCACTGGAATTTGTTTTAAAAAACTAGTCATCATGTATATTCGTCAGTGCCGGATTACGTAATGCTTTCTAATCGTAATACGGAGTCTACACAATCACGTACACGTATATATTGAGAATGAGCACCTGGCAAAAGTTCTTAAAAAATATGCAGTTTCAGCATGGAATGCCCCAATAACGAGTTTTCACTGCGATGTGCACCACTTCCTGCTTAGCGAAAAAAATGGCGCCTCAGATAATCGTCAGGCTCAATGGCAAACTGCGCCATAATTGCCATTTATGCAGCCCTTTCAAGGCTAGGTCCTAAAGTTTTCTCCCCACAAAAGCAACGATTGGAGGGTTTTAACCGCGGAAATAACTTTGGAGGGTGAAGGGATCAACTGGCTGACCGCTTCAAACGCTGCGCTCTCGTTAACGCACACCGCAAGTCACAAAATTCCCCACAAACAAAATGGCGTCCTCGTCAGCGCAAAGGACATGCCGTCATCATCCAGATCAAAATCACCATCAAATCTTCTATATCAAACGCCACACGTAAAACATGACAACACGCTCTTGTCTCCCATTCAAAAATGTTCCGACCCTCCAGAGTTCACCGACATTCCTAAACACGAAGTGTAATAACTTGTTGCGATTACTCGTGCGGGCACCTTTGTGACGTCACCACCACACCCGATAAGCGAAGGAAAATAGCGCGGAAATTGCGATTGGTGCATGTCGTTCAGTGACGTCACAACAGGTGACACATTTCCGAACTTCAACGGGAGCCCTTACATTTTGGAAATGGAACGTATATAATTGTATATATTTCCCTTGTATTACTGGATGGGGGTTCAATTTAGAGATAGTATTTACGTTAAAACATTACAAATCATAACATTTTTCGATTGGTTGAATAATAAAAACGCCACTTTGTGTCGTCGTTCGAAAAAAACAACTTGACTCCCGTCAAGGTTCCCCCACCCTGCTCACACACACACACCCATCATTTCATCAAGTTCATTCATTGGTTGAAAGAACTGCTTTTACAAAATGTCAAATGTACAAACAGCAAACACCCAACACATCCACAGGGCTTTCTAAAGTCGATTGAACTTTCAAATAATACCGTTCATTTTGCTTTTTAAATAACAAAATACTGAATTCACTAAGTTGTAATTTAAAGTACGTTTCCCATATTTTTTATAACTACTGCAATAAACTAAGATGGATTTGTTTTTTTACCGGAAATAGTACATTTATTTTAAAAAGTATATAATTTATTCGAAACTTGCACGTGTATGAAAACCACAGAAAGAAACGTTTTAAATCTCCGATAAAATATCGATTTAAATTGGAAATTCTGATATTGACCATTAAACAACAGCGTTTCTCGGCGCGCCATCTAGTATCGGAAGTGAGAAACATTTATTGTTGACTTCTATATTAAATTCTAAATCGTTCTATAAATGTAATAACTTTGCCAGAAATTAAAATTGTCAGCAATTCTGTAGGTATTCTGCAAGTAAATTATCAAAATTTCCTGTTATTCCTGCAGTTAATTTGCAGAAACATTTTAAAATACAGTACGTTATAGAAATTTATGCAGAAAACTTTTACAGAATTGCCTGAATCTATGTAGATCATATGTAGAATTTCTGTTTTTGAGGAGGACAAATGTCCACTCTTGCCCAATCCCTCATTCAGTCACCCCACCCCAAACACATGCCTTCACTGAAAACACATAATTTATAGATTACCCCCCGATTGCGCGAAACTTGACGTTTTTTTCCCGCGTTGAACGTTGTTTGTACGAAACGAATGCGTTATTTTGCGCGGACGTTATGACGCGGCCGCGTTGGCGCACTTCACCTTGGAACGTGCGTCACATGCCACCGCGTCATACCGGCGGAAAAGGAAAACTTTTCACTTGCTCAAAAACTTACCCGCTTTTAGCTCGATAGAAATCGTCGATGGCAAAACAACGATGCTCCACTCGGACGTAGGAGTGGTGACACCGTCGTCATTATCGTAGTCTTTTCCTCCAAAAATTCAGATCTCGACGACTGTTTAGCTTCTTGCCGGCACTCTTCACGCCGGTTCACAGTCGAGAAGACTCCATGACGATTGTCGCCAACGTCGTAAATCACAATCGCGTCCTAACGGGTCGGCGGTGAAACGGCGGCAACCAACCGCCGCCGTGCTCCACTCTCTTTCCTTTCACTTTTCTTCATCAAATGGCTGAGATTCAGTTGGGCGTCTGCAGCAAGCTACACTTTGAACGGACGTCAAGCAAGAAGAAGCGGGCGACCGGACCGTTCCCATTTACCTTCCCCCCTCTCCTCTTTCCCTCCCATACTCCCCTTTGCCAATGTCCCTTGTCCGCCCACCCCGGCTTCACAGCGTCTTATGTCTCCCTGAGGAATGTTCCCTGGCTGTTTGCATCCCACAACCCTCCCCCACTTGTACACCCAACCCAGAGCCGATTGAACCGAGAGGAAGAGTGAGAGAAGAGCACGTAGTGGCCACCCCTTGGCGCGTCAGCAATGGAGCGTGCCCCCTTTTGACCTTGGCGGGGAGACATCGCGGGCAAGTGTTGCCGTTGCGCGGCCGGAGAACCGACAAAACAAGGGGGGAAAAAAAGCAGCGCGTGCGTGACTGCGTGCACTGCTTTGAGAAAGAAGCTCCGGTCGCCCACGATAAACACGGACCGTCCCATTTTCGCTCGAACGGGGGTGTTCCATCTTAACTTGCGCCACCGTAACCAGGTGCACACAGCCAAAGATCCCCAATTAAAAATATAGAAATTACACAATCAAAACGATTGAATGTGGATATGCGAAATAACAAGGGAAATACACTATTTGCTTGTGAAATAAATGGAATAGTGATTATTATCGTTAAAGAGCCCCAAGTTTCCATCACTTTAGTTCCGCATGGGGAAAATACCAAGGAAAATACAGGAAAATGGGGTAACGCCAGAACGCGCCCTCTATCGGGAGGGTGGAAAGTGCATGGAAAACTGGGGAAAATCGCGTTCACAACTCGTTTTTCGACTTCGCCTGTACTAGAGGACGCTACAAATAAATGCTGTTGATGTAAATGTCATAATAGAACTCTATTGTACAATGTATAGCAGAAATAAGTAGCGCCCTCTAGTGTGCACTTCCATGTCAGGAAACGAGGAAAATAAAAAACTGGGAACGCATTTATCTCGTCCGCTAATAAATGAACACCCATCATTACGCGTTGTAAACTCCTCCCTCGACGCCATTATAGGTAAAAGAGTCGCCCCCGAGTACATTCAACTTGAAAAAATACGTTTGTTAGCGGTAGTTTTTGGTGGAAGGTGCGCGCAGAACACTGCCTCTTTGGAAACTAGTTGCTACACTCCTTCCGCCAGGTGGCGCATAATCATAATCTGCGCACATCAATATAACAAGATGTACCTCAAAATAATTTTGGAAGTAAACATTTTAATGCAATTTTTGCCACTGAAATTATTTTATCATAAATAAACAAAATAGCACTCATCCTAAGAAACACTGTATTACAATTTAACAAATTTACATTCAGCTTCATTTAAAACAACACACTAAAGTCCACTTATTGCAATATTGGCAACTGTATACTACCAACTTAAAAAAAAAGAACCTTCCTGGACATTAAATTTTTACATAAAATTAAAACACTAAATAAAAAGATACAATCATATTGCAATAATGGAACAATTTTCCTAGCACAATTTTTGTATGTTATAAATGCAATCACCCTGTCTGTATATAGCGTAATGCACTTTCATTTTTCTGTTTGTACGAAAATGAGCCACCGCTTCGCGAGAATTTTGCCTATCGGGGAAACCCATAGCTTGGCTTGGCATTTATTCACAAATTCGGTGACGAGCATTTTAGTGGGTATAATAGACACGATAGTAAAGTGTTTTCGAACGCCATAACGAGTACGAATTATCAAACTTTAAAAGGTAAACCCCTTGGCCGGGGTAGACATGACTTCCAGCGTAGACTTCCTCGTGGCAATCGCGCCTGTATATTGGAATAATTACGGTGACAGGGGCACGATCGGAAGAGGCATGAAGGGCACCCTTCTCCACGTCATCCCGACTCGTTGGATTTGGAAAGACAACTTCTGCAATCCAACATTCCCA
Source organism: Glomeris marginata (assembly GCA_034696005.1). Taxonomy (NCBI): domain Eukaryota; kingdom Metazoa; phylum Arthropoda; class Diplopoda; order Glomerida; family Glomeridae; genus Glomeris; species Glomeris marginata. The sequence goes on along the minus strand of JAQFZQ010001346.1, from coordinate 15,457 downwards.
AATTACAATAAAAAAACGCCCACCGACAAGCTTACGTAACCGTCCAATTCATTACGGAACCAAATAAAACGAAATAAAAACCCATGCTTACTTATTCTGTGTTTGTCTGGCGACTCCTTACCTTCGTCTTCATCTTCGTCATCATCTTCGCTTTCGCTGATGTGCACACTAACCTGTGTGCCTGGTGTCTGCGTCCACTCGAAGTAAACACCGAAACCGATGTCGTAGCTGTCGGTGGCAAACTCCCAAAAGAGACACGTACCATCCTCGTGAGTCGGTACGCGGACCTATAAACCGAAAAACACGACTATCAATTTAAATCCCACACATGGATACAATTATATTAAAAATCAATTATATCTCACCGTTACTGTCTCTCCATGTCCCACCTTGATGATTGAATCTCCACCTTCCTTGCGTATCGACTCCTTGAACTCGCGGATATCCTTTCGGGTCCACATCGAAGCCGGGGACACCGTCGGAGTCTCTGAATGAAAAATGATGCATGTCAATGCGTGAAATGGAATCACCCGAGAATGATGATGATCATCTGCATGTTGGAGACCATTTTGATGGCTCACCACCCATCATCATGTCTCGTGTCATTATGCGTGTTTCCGCTCCGACAGTTTCAACGTGTCACAATGTATCTACTCGTTCACGCGCAATGAATAGGCAAACTATTCAACAATTTCAATTAAAAGCACATATTCACCCATGGAATTTTCATCGTCGCTGCTCTCCGATTCACGGGTTTCCGTAGGCGGATTGTTGTTCGTTGCGTTCATCGTAATCTTTTCTCCGTTCACCTCGCGGTTGGTGAATGACACTGAATTTTGCTGCTGCAATTGTTGCTGGTAAACTTGCTGCATGTATTGTTGATAATGTTGCTCTTGCAACTGTCTGATTAACAACTCCTGCTGCAACAAATATTACCGGTAAATTAAAATTATCATACATAATTTTGTTAATTTATCAATGAATTTATACACCATATTTCATATATGAAACTTACTAACATATTAAAGTCAAATAAAAAGGTAACTTACTTGATCTGGATTTCCAGAGCACTGCTGTTCAGCGTAAGCCTTAAATTGAAAATACGTCTGTTGATTCAGTGCTTCCTGGATGTGTCTCCTATCAAAACATACAATCACAATTGTATATTTTGCTTATCAATAATACCTATAATCTAGAAATGCCCGAGTATAGTAGGATGAAGGTGGGTGTTAATAAATCATGGAGTAACTCATTGGTCTTCGTTTACTACTCGAATTTCCATCACCATCTCATCTGTACTCTTTACAAACTTAACCCGCAATCAAACCTCTTGTAACCAGTACAAATTGATGTCGTTATGTAACGGGGAAGTGGCAAAACCTGGCAGACGTAGAATGGAAAAGACGAGAGCAAAAAAACGCTCGGCAGTGAAAACAGCGCTAGTGGGATGATAACCCTTCCACCCCTCCCCGTTCTGTAGATTAACAAGGGATCAACGATAGTTTGGACTCGCCCAACAGATGCGCGTTGCCAGAGAATCGAACGTCACTTGGCAACCCGACTCCATTTTTATCCTACTTTTTTGTTCCGGGCTGCGCAGAAAAGCCAAAAGCTGTCCCCATTTGCACTAACCAATACCATATAACACGTGGCAAAACATGAATCGTTTAGTCTTAATTTGTAACACGATTTTCAGAGCGTGAAAACAAATATATGTTAATGTGACCTTCTTTTTAGATACGATAGGCGTTCCATATTAGGCCTAATAAAGTCATTTTTACAGAAAGCAATACATATATAATTTCCTCTACAATATTCCCTATATTTTTTAAACAGAAAATGTTAGATGCACATTCAGTAACCTTGCGATAAAAAATTGTGCACAAAAAGTTGAAGTTTCCTCAAAATTTATATAAAACATTCCAATATTAATTAGTTTTTCCATGTTTATTGGAACGATAAAATGTAAAATAACAGAGATTCTTCCATTTTAAAGCAATAAATATTGGAATTAAATAAACTATTGTGCAGCTTAGTATTTAATTTCAAAAATTATTTTTTCCAAATTCAATCGGCCCAATTTCAATATAATTAATGGAAATGAATCTTACTTTTGCGATTCCATGCGCTGTCTTTCCTGTTCCTCATGTAATCTCGCCTGTTCTTCAAGTAATCTCGCTTGTTCTTCTTCTTTCAGAAGTCTTTCCCTTTCTTCTTCTTCTTCACGCAATCTTTGAACTTCTTCTTGCCTGCAAAACAATAATTCAATTCAATTCAAACATACATCAAATGAAACAATGCACATCAATATTGAATTAACCGGCTGATATTTACGTAGCACATAAAAAGCTGGTATGGAAACACAATTAGACTGTCTACCACACTGAAAATATATTGAAAATATAAACTCCATGACTTTCCAGGAAATCCAAGAAATCACATGACAGTAGACACCATGTACATGGTTCTGCCAATCTGTTATTACTATTTACCCTGTATCTTCCAGGTTTTCCAGAATTCTTAGAAAATTTAGATAGAATATTACATGCATGTTAAATTAGAATTGTTGAAATCATTTATATTTCCAGTATTTTCATAACTTTTTTCCATGACACAGAATACATAAACTGAAATCACATTAATCCCTTCAAAACTGATGAAAAAGTGGAATGAACCATGGAATTTCAAAAGTATCATGCTTAATTGGTATTTTGTTCCATGCAAATTAGAAGAGCAACACAGAAATCCATTAAACGAAATTATGTAAAGTGTCAAAAATTATATAAATTTTCCAGGATTAAGAAAAAATTCCAGGATTTCAAGGACAACAGAAAAATGGCAGTATAATTCCAGGATCAATAGACAGTATCATCACATATAATTAATTATCAGACAATATATGCAATTTTTTCCAATTGACCATGGATACGTTACGAGCCGTTGTTATTAGTTTAAGTGCATCATCACAGACAAGTATTGATTTTCTCCTAGGAGAAGTAATAAAATGAAACATATAACATGTCCATCATGTTTTACCGTCGTCTCTCTTTTTCCTCGATGTCTCTCTTGTGGGCTTCGACATAAGCCTTGAAGAGCACGCAAACCCTGTCCAGAAGCTGAACATACTCTGCCATTGCCTTCTCGCGTGTCATTTCCCCAAGATTCATCCAAGCTTGCCTGTAAAATTGCATGTGTGTATTTTCAGATTGGGGTCAAATCAAATGATGAACCATATAAATATACAGGGAACTCACCGACGATCCCTTCCTATCACATCTAAATAACCAACAGCCGGTGATAAATTGTCATCAAATTTACCAAGTGCAACTTGCTGCGACAATGCAACCAGCTGCATTCTGTCATGATACGATAAATGCATCGCTTTGCCTTCTTTTTCTGCAATACAAAAACACAACACTTGCCACATACAATAGACATAAACCATAACAAAACAATAAAAATGCGGAAATATATCTAGGACATATTTTCAAATTCCCAGTATTTTTATAAACAATTTAAATGCGAAAAATAATTACCAAATTACTGCATAACAAAAATAAACTTGAAGAAAAGGAATTGAAAACAAATATAATAAACCATTTAATAAAAATAAGAACCTATACAAACAGTTAATGGAATTTTGAAATTATATAGTTTTCAAATATTACAGAAAGTATGCAGAAATCAGTGAAACAATATTGATTATTGTTCCAATTTGTATCCTTTCGTCAACAAAATGCATTTCTGTAATTTAAACTGTTACGTATTTAAAGTTTAAAGCCAGATAACACACCCAATCGAGGGTTATTAGTCACTAATAAAAATGAACGACGTTGACAGGGCACCAACCTTTATGGAATTTCACCGCTAATTTATATAAATCGACCAGATCAAAACCCCAATCCTCTGCGAACGAGTCTTCCGACGATATTTCAAGTCCATTCATGTTATTAACTATAGAAATTGTGCCATTTTCAACTGATTTCGGTTCGCCAGAGCCCGAATTTCCCGTCACGGCGGCCATTATACGTTTCGAGGCCTAAATTCGAACACAGACGTGTCGACGATCAGCGCCACCTGGACGCCACGTTGAAAACTCCGCAACGATGATTGCTTCAATGCTCGCGCCACCTGTCTGCGGGAATACGCAACAGAATCGAACGGTCACGATGCGATCGTCATAAACCCGCGAATTTCAAATCAAGAACGTGCCGAACCACAAGAAATACGCACATCCTTTATATTTTCCCACAATTCCACATGTTCAGATCTTTCAGATGTACATTACATTGCACAATTAAACGTAAATATACCACAATATACCAAGAACCTTTATAATAAACGTGCCAATTATTAGATTTTATAAGTCTAAGTGCACGTGGTGGTTTAAAAGGATCCCATTACAAAAAAAAAGTATAATTTCCGTAAAATTGGAGAATTTAAAGCAATACATAAATCAGCGTTGATTATGTGATAGAAAACTACAATTAATGCAGCAATTAATACGGTATTTCAAATGGGTATTCTGGATGTACACAGATACTGAAAAGTATAATAAAAAACCATTTAGTAAATAAAAGTAATTCATGTCAATATATAAATCAGTTGCATACAGTTTCTTTGTCGGATTAAGGATTCTTAAGTTTTTATCCAACTTGTTGAGTTCCTCAAATTCAGATTTACTCAACGTAAAATCGAAAATCTAAACCACAATTGAAAATATAAATAAACATACTAAATTAAAACATATGATAAATTGATTACATGCACTAACATCGAAATTCTCTTCGATTCTCGAAGGTTTAACACTTTTTGGTATCACCGCAATTCCTCTCTGAACATTCCAGCGTAACAAAACCTACGTAAAACATTCTGAACTTATAATGTTTTTCATTATAATTTGGCTATAGTACATATATATACTAATAACAAATTATAATTTACTTGAGCTGGAGTCTTCTTGTGTTTCTTGGCAATTATTGCGACAACTTCATCTTTCAACAATATTGGAAACTTTGGATCACTATCACCACAATGAACAGCATTAAATATTGCTTAAGTAAATGAACAGAATTGATGTTTAACAATATTTTATATTTACGGCATTCCCAGCGACATCATCAATTGTCCATAATTTGGATTCCCAATTGGTGCATAAGCGCAGAAAGTTATTCCTCTCTCTTTGCAAAACTCATACAGTTTTGTTTGAGCAAAATATGCATGACATTCAACCTAAAAACAACAGGAAATATTTATGTAATGTGACTTGGTGCTCTTCTCAATTTCCCACCTTATGGTATGGGAATTTAACAATTCAGTGAAATGATCACTAACTTGCAGATTTGCAGGTTGGATTCTTGCAGATTCCACGATTCTTTGGATTTGCTTACAATTAAAGTTGGAAATTCCAATAGACTTGGTTAATCCTGCATCACAAACAGCTTCCATTCCCTAAAATGTAACCACATTCAAATATCTGAGTTTGTTAATCTTCATTTTATATAATTAATGTCAATTTTGTCATTTACTTTCCAGACATCTTCCAGATTTGTTGTAAGATCTAATATTGCTGCTCCATTTGGACCAATTGGAATAATCTTTTCATCGATATCTGGAACTCCAATTGGTAAGTGAATCAAGTAAAGGTCAACATACTCTAACTTCAATCTTTCCAAAGACTTTTTCAAGAACACTTCCACTTTATCACGTTTCAGTCCGAAATTTGGTAACTGTAACATTGAAAGTATAGCAATATGTATATAATCATAAAGAAAACTTAACCATACACACAGTACATACTTTAGTAGTTATGAAAATATCATCTCGTTTCACATCTTTGTTGCTTTCTAGAAATGTTTTCAAGGCATTTCCAATTGCTTCTTCATTTTTATACACATATGCGGTGTCAATATGCCTGTAACCATTTTCCAGTGCTGCTATAACAGCCGTTTCCACTTCATTGCTAGAACCCTGAATAACATTTTAATCCATATATAGTTTTTAATTTGTTAATTCCCACAATTATATAATACATTTAATTACCTGCCAAGTTCCAAATCCAATAATGGGCATTTTCTGGCCATTAGGAAATGTAACAAAATTGTTTTCACTCATGTTGTTGCAGTTGTTCTCAACCTCAATATGATATACTACTAAAAATTATCCTGTTGATTAGAGCCAACAAAGTACAACACTGAAGCCAAACGAATATTTGTCCAGCTTTATATCGCTTGTTTGAGTGCCAGCTGATGTATGCAAGATGTCCTTGGATTGTTATTTGCTTGCATTTTTAATATGCAGTACAGTCTAAATACATATGTATAAACTGTGTCCAGCATATATAATACAAGTAATGTCACTCATTTGTTTGTGAACTTTCTTGTGCCTAAATTGTTTCTTTAATATCACTTTCAAACAATTCTATTCCTACTCTCTACAATATCAGAATATATGAGCATGCATCATAAAGTGTACATTTGCATTCTGTGAATTTATGAATTTAAACCAAGCCTACAATCAATTTATACTGTAGATGGAATGATGCCAATTAACTCTCAATAGGGGATTGAAAATGGATATTCTGGATGTTTGTCAACTCTGAAAAAGTAGTTAGTTGAAATTCAGACAGTAAAATCCAACAATTTTAAATATATAAAATGAATTGCATACTTCAGTGAAGCAAACATGGCGAACAATCTGAAATTTCTGTCTATCTTGTTGATCTCTTCAAATTCGGCTTGATTCAATTTAAAATCAAAAACCTACCGAGGAGTTATAATAGTTCACAATATATAAAACCCCAATTTAGCGAAATAAAGGCACTGATTTATATTTTACTAACTTTAAAGTTCTCTTTGATTCTGGAAGGCGTGACACTTTTTGGGATCACGACAATTCCTCTCTGAATAAGCCAGCGCAATAAAATCTATACACAAAACAAAAATTTCATAAAATGCCAAAACTTATTATAATTATATATTATAATGAGATATATTAATAATAGGAATTTTACTTGAGCCGGAGTCTTGCCAAGCTTCTTGGCAAGATTTACAACAACTGGGTCTTCCAACAAAACAGGAAAATGTGATTCTCTGTCAAACAATAATTAACGTTAATAAACATTTAATTGGTATAGTGAAAAAGTAAATTATGCATTAGTATATGTATATTAATTTACGGCACTCCTTGTTTAGCCCTAATCTGACCAAGATTTGGATTTCCAATAGGTGCATAAGCACAGAAAGTTATTCCTCTTTCCTTGCAAAACTCAAATAATTTTGTTTGAGCAAAATATGCATGGCATTCAACCTACAAAAATGACAAGGGCACTTTTAAAATTTATAACTTACAGCATATAACATTTTCAAGAAGCAATTAAAGGATGACAAACTTGAAGATTAGCAGGTTTGATTCTTGCAGAGTCCACAATTCTTTGAATCTGCTTACTATTAAAGTTGGAAATTCCAATTGATTTTGTCAACCCAGCATCACAAACAGCTTCCATTCCCTAATATACAAAACCAGGTTATATAATATACTGCAGTTCCTTTCTTAATTTCTTAATTTAAATTTCAATTAGTTTTGTCTATAATTTACTTTCCAGACTTCTTCCAGGTTGGTTGTTAGATCCAAAAGTACTGCACCATCAGGACCAATTGGAAAAATTTTTTCATCTACGTTTTGTACGCCAAATGGTACATGAACCAAATAAAGGTCCACATATTGCAACTTCAATTTTTCCAACGACTTCTTCAAATAAAATTCCACCTTATCTCGGTGCAACCCAAAAATTGGCAACTGCAATATACATTCAGTTTTCAGTGTTATGTATATAACCATGGTTATATACATAAAATTGCAATTTTAAAAAATATAACCCATACGCATACTTTAGTTGTTATAAAAATGTCATCCCGTTTCACATTTTTGTTCTTCTCTAGAAACTTTTTCAATCCATTTCCAATGGCTTCTTCGTTTTGATAAGCATAAGCAGTGTCAATATGGCGGTAACCAGTTTCCAATGCTTTTATTACAGCTGCTTCTACTTCTTCAGAAGTGCTCTGAACACATGCATTTTAAACCATTAATTCCGTTTCTAATTATTCCCCCACATAACTATCTACATATATACTTTGCATATTATACTACCTGCCAAGTTCCTAATCCAATGATGGGCATCTTGTGTCCATTGAAAAATGTCACATAATTATTTTCACTCATTGTTGCCGTTTTCAAAATCGATACACTGAAAATAATAACTGCTCAATCAAATGTCTGCCAGCCAGATTACACGGATAGGAAGTTGGACAGGATGCTTATATCTGAATAGCTTATTATATATTTGTTCAAGGCCTGTATGTACCACGGGGTCTGTACTGTCCTTGGACTACCTTATCGGCTGCATGTTGTTGCAGCTGCTCCTTACATAAGCTTTATATAAATGTCTCATTTTGTATTTAACATCTATAAAAGCCGAATTGCATGGAATGTAAATTACGAAATACATGTAAATTCATGGCATATATTACAACACAGCATTGACATTTATTGGCAAGCAGTGTGATGCATTTCATCATTTGTGGAAAATTTGTTGTATAAATATATTTTAATCATGTTGCATAATCACATAACAAATTCCATTTTATTTAACAACAATTTTAAAGCTTATTAAATTACTTTACTTCCCTATACTACAATGTACCATCTCCAGAACTATCTTTTAAAGTGTATGACAATTCATATGCATGTGACTGGCAATTTGCCTATTTTTGGTCTGCAAAAGCTGTCGAGTGTGCAAAACTCCAACAATTAAATGTGCCAAGTCATTTTCTTATCAGTGACGTCATAAATATGGCCACCAAAATAAGTCATATGCAATTCTGTATATAATATACTACACTTCAAATATATATATATCTCTCTTTGGATTACATATCAGCAGTTTGTTATATAGGTTATATGAACATACATCACACAATAATCTATATACATATACCGGGTGGATGATAAATAAGGGCCACATCAAATAACTTTCTTAATATTCAAAATATCCAAGGACTGTTTAATTTCACGGACATATACATGTAGGAAGTCATAGATGCGCTTCGCAATTATAATTAACCTTCTTCACTGCAGCCATTGGCTGAAAAAACGGTTGAAAATGGCGTCTTTAGTTGGGATCAAGTGTGTAATTACAGATTTTCTGCCAATCGTGCATGTGCAGCTTTATCCCAACTAAGGCCTCCGTATTGGAAAAAGGCGGAGCTTCTGAAAAAGGTCAAGTTGTATATGCGATCACTCGCATACAATGGTATAGCTCAGGAAGCATATAGTTATGAAATTGGGTCCATCATTTTGAATAACCCTGTAAATCGAAGCACAATTCTCTGAGCCAGCAGCTGGCGAGTGAGCTAGAAAAGTTTAGCCAATGAGCTCTTGGTGATCTATATAGCTGTCCTTAAATATTGGAATTAAGGGCATCCTACTTGTCATCAATCAGCCGTATCACAGTGCAACATTACCATAACAATTATGGAGACTATAATCTCTTGGCAAACATTCTTGTCAATTTTCCAATTATATTCAATGTAATTAAATATATTCACGTTTCACAATTTTTCCAGCTCCCTGGCAATAATATGTTGCAATTACATGTACATCTGTATTAAATGAGGTCTGTTGAGTAGCATTTTTTATACCAATACAGTTAAGTTGATGAGTAGAAGTGCTTTTATTTTGATGTACAACAGTATTTATACAATATATTCGCTGTTATATTTTGTGAGGCTCATTTGCTGAATAATATCAGCTAGTGATGAAAATATTAACTAAAGACCATGTGGAAATGGTCTTGATAAGTATCTACTAGAGGATCTAGCTAGAGGATTTAAAAGGCATATTCTGGATGTCTGTCAGCTCTGAAAAATCAAACAGTTTTCTGACAACAACAGCAAAAATTGCAATTCATATGAAATACATAATTAACTTGCATACTTCATATGCTTGCCAAAGTTCATCAATCTCTTGTTTACATCCAACTTGTATATCTCATCAGATTCAGCCTCACTCAACGTAAAACCAAAAACCTAATAATGTATACATTTTATAACAGTGTCAACCAGTAACAGAAAAACAGATTGTTTATGCACTAACATCAAAGTTCTCTTTGATTCTCGAAGGTGTGACACTTTTCGGGATCACAACAATTCCTCTCTGAATAAGCCAACGCAGCAAAACCTATGCAACATACAATTGTAAACTAATAATTTCTTTATATAATAATTATAGACTGTGATATATCACAATTTTAAATATACTTGAGCTGGAGATTTGTTGTGCTTATTGGCAAGCTTTGCAACAACAGGGTCTTCCAACAAAACTGGAAATCTTGAAGCACTGTAAACATATCACACCTTCACTAGTGTTATATTGAAAAAACGAACAATATCCATTGTACTACATATTATAAAATATATTTACGGTATTCCTTGTGCAATCGCCAACGAGCGAAGACTCGGATTTCCAATTGGTGAATAAGCACAGAAAGTTATTCCTTTCTCCTTGCAAAACTCAAACAATTTTGTTTGAGGAAAATATGCATGACATTCAACCTAAAAATGCCATATGGTATGTGCCAAATCAATTGGAATACACATTATTCACTCCAATTATTCAATATAAAATGATCACTAACTTGCAGATTAGCAGGTTGGATTCTTGCCAAGTCCAAAATTCTTTGGATTTGGCTGCTATTGAAGTTCGATATTCCAATTGATTTTGTTAACCCTGCATCACAAACAGCTTCCATTCCCTATATAATGTATAACCTGTTAACCATCTGCCTTCAGTATAATGCCAAGAGCAATTGCCATTTACTTTCCAGACATCTTCCAGATCTGTTGTAAGATCCAGCAATACATTGCCATCATCACCAACGGGGAAAACATGTTCATTGACATTTTGCACTCCAAATGGACAATGAACCAGGTAAAGGTCCACATATTGCAACTTCAATCTTTCCAAAGACTTCTTCAAGTAAAATTCCACCTTATCTCGGTGCAGCCCAAAAATGGGCAACTGCGTTCAGACATTACATATCATTAATATACACGGTAGTATTCAGCTAGTATAGGTTATTGCATTTACACATTTAACGAGTACACATACTTTAGTAGTTATAAAAATATCATCTCGTTTCACATTTTTGTTGCTTTCCAGAAACTTTTTCAATCCATTTCCAATGGCTTCTTCGTTTTGATATGAATACGCGGTGTCAATATGCCTGTAACCAGTTTCCAATGCTTCTAATACAGTTGCTTCCACTTCACTGGTAAAACCAGGCTGAAAAATTTTAGAACAGTAATTCTCTGTTCTTAAATTGTTCCAACACTAAAAAAGTATACCTGATAAGTTCCTAATCCAATGATGGGCATCTTGTGACCATTAAAAAATGTCACGTAATTCTTCTCGCTCATTGTTGCCGTTTTCAAAATCACTAGCTGCAATGAAATCTAATAACACCTCAACTGCAGCCGGATATATGCACGTATAGGTTAGTTGAGCACTTATATCTGCTTATTAAATTGTTGCGCAGCTGCTTTTCAACTCATGTATACTGCCAAAATATGTGAAAATATGTTGTTTATAGCAAACTGAAATGTAATGATAGCCATTTCTGCAGACGTGCAACGAAGCATCAAGTTATAGCCTATATATAACCATATGGTTATATCAATTAAATTGTTTACAAATATACAGGGTGATTCAAGGAGGCGTTGCGGCGCTAATAATTCTGGAAGTAATCGCAAATAAAATATAAAAAGTAATGTAACACGACCTGCACATTAGGGGACACCTGATCATGCATGTTTTGATGACTTTCGAACGTTCCATTATGGTTTTCGAAAATCTAGAATCCTTAAATTGCAAGATAGAAGCATGGTGTAAAATTAAAGATATGGGCTAGACATCCAGCCAATACCAAAGCCATCAACAGAAACGAAATCTGACATGTAGCTGTCCAGAGTTATTGACATGCAAAATGTTAGCATTGCCTAGTGGTTGGCTACCAGTAATGCTTCCTCATAACACTGCTGGGAAAACAACAGAACAGAAACCACAAACAATGATGGTGTTTAATGACAAATTGCCACTAAATACATATGCAAAAAACAAAAGAAACAATGAATACAAGTGGCAATTAACATGCTTGATCGCCTTTGAAACGAAGTTATCATTCACAGTAATCTCAATGCAACTGTTCAAAGCTCTTGTTTATGAAACATAACCACAGCGAATTACATGGGCATGTCCATCAGTCAATGCGTACATGTTGAACAGGGTCTGGACATTTTCTTTTGTTGTTTGCATAGTATTTGATAGTATTTAGTGACATTGCTATAGGGTGTAAACTTGTGCTAATACAGGTGTAATAGCAGTAACAAAGGTAACGATAACCTGATCAGAGGGTGTTACTGTGGGCTATATCCACTTGACAGGGTATAATATTGCACCTAAAAGAAGTTCTACATGGGACATTGCAATTGCACCTTAAGGCTGGGTTTATGCTCGCCACAAAAGTGTAGCTGCAGCGTCAACGCTTGCGTGGTCTTGCATTGATGCATGCGACTAACAGGGAGTGTGCGCACCTCACAGCAAGGACGCCACAGTACAGGATGCTTCCACGGTAACGCATGCTACCTGCATGCAAACCCCGCTTACATCGCATATCGTGTTTTCAAAATTACTAAACCATGAGCATTTCCGTACCAATGTGATGGTGCTGCACAACTTTCGAATTGACACATGTTGCCTATCTGTTACGGTTCAGGAACTAGACTTCCAATAACCTTGAACACACAGTCCAAGGTCATTTTGGTCATGCCCAGTGGATGACCCATTTGTGAACTTTCTTATGCAGTTTCCTTCAAACACCGAAATTATTTTGCATGGGAATAATATCTATTTATACTCTTTACAATATCAGAATCTATGAGCATACAAAAAGTGTGCATTTACATTCTGTGAATTTATTAATTTAAACTAACCAAAACTACACTCGATTTACTGTAGATGGAATGATGCCAACTCTCAATAGGGGATTGAAAATGGATATTCTGGATGTTTGTCAACTCTGAAAAAGTAATTAGTTTAAAGTCAGACAGTATAATCCAACAATTTTAAATATATAAAATGAATTACATACTTCAGTGAATCAAACATGGCGAACAATCTGAAATTTCTGTCTATCTTGTTGATCTCTTCAAATTCAGCTTGATTCAAATTAAAATCAAAAACCTACCGAGGAGTTATAATAGTTCACAATATATAAAACCCCAATTTAGCGAAATAAAGGCACTGATTTATATTTTACTAACTTTAAAGTTCTCTTTGATTCTGGAAGGCGAGACACTTTTTGGGATCACAACAATTCCTCTCTGAATTAGCCAGCGCAACAAAATCTACACAACAAAAACTTCAAAAATTACCAAAACTTATTATAATTATAAAATATAGTAAGATATATTAATAAATTATAGGAATTTTACTTGAGCCGGAGTCTTGCCAAGCTTCTTGGCAAGATTTACAACAACTGGGTCTTCCAGCAAAACAGGAAAATTTGATCCTCTGTCAATACAATACTAATTAACATTTGGTTTAGTGGAAAGGTAGGTAAATTATGCATTAGTATATATTTACGGCAATCCTTGCAAAGCCCTCATCTGACCAAGGTTCGGATTTCCAATGGGTGCATAAGCACAGAAAGTTATTCCTCTTTCCTTGCAAAACTCAAATAATTTTGTTTGAGCAAAATATGCATGGCATTCAACCTGCAAAAGTGACAAAATTAAACTTTGGCTACTTTTAAAATTTACAACTTATTACTAACTTGAAGATTAGCAGGTTTGATTCTTGCAGAGTCCACAATTCTTTGAATCTGCTTGCTATTAAAGTTGGAAATTCCAATTGATTTTGTTAACCCTGCATCACAAACAGCTTCCATTCCCTAATATACAAAACCAGGTTATAATATACTGCAGTTCCTTTCTTAATTTAAATTTCAATTAGTTTTCTCTATTAACTTACTTTCCAGACTTCTTCCAGGTTGGTTGTTAGATCCAAAAGTACTGCACCATCAGGACCAATTGGGAAAACCTTTTCATCTACGTTTTGTGTGCCAAATGGTACATGAACCAAATAAAGGTCCACATATTGCAACTTCAATTTTTCCAACGACTTCTTCAAGTAAAATTCCACCTTATCTCTGTGTAATCCATACATTGGCAACTGCAATACATTCAATATTGAATTATGCACATATAGGTTTCTAATATTTAATTGCACAAAAATACCCAACACACTTACTTTAGTTGTTATAAAAATGTCATCTCGTTTAACATTTTTATTCTTCTCTAGAAACTTTTTCAATCCATTTCCAATGGCTTCTTCGTTTTTATAAGCATATGCGGTGTCAATATGACGGTAACCAGTTTCCAATGCTTCTATTACAGCTGCTTCCACTTCACTGGCAGAGGGCTGAAAAGTTTTTAGAACATTAATTCTGTTCCTAATTGTTTTTCCACAACACTATTATACCTGATTATAAGTTCCTAATCCAATGATTGGCATCTTGTGGCCATTAAAAAATGTCACATAATTCTTCTCACTCATTGTTGCCTTTTCAAAATCACTGCAATGAAACCTAATAACACCTCAACCAAGGATGCAATATACTACTTGCCTCAACTGTCTGGCAGCTGGTAGTTGAGCAGTATATACTTGCATATATCAAGGACATGCAGTATATTGTGGCCTTGCATACCTACTCATTAAATTGTTGCATTTGCTTTCCAACTCACTATACTGCCAAAATATGCCTACAGTATGTGAAACTTGTTGGAAATATATTTTTTATAGCATACTGAAATGTAAAGGATAGCCATATGTCTGCTAAAATATATACAGGGTGCTACAAAAGTCTGGTCATTCTTTAACGCAAACAGGAAGTGAGCTTGACAGATATATGCATTTCATATGCAGCTATTATTTGTCAAGGTCTATCCATGTCCTTGGTCATGCATTCCTACTGTTATCGATCGACCATGCACATAATGCAAGTCATGATAACAATTATGGTGACTTGCCATAATTTCTTGGCGAATATTCTAGTGTATTTTGCCAATTATGAAATTATATGCAATTAAGTGTGGTCTGTGGAGCAGCACATACTGTACTATAATACAGTTGTGTTGGGAAATATGATTTCCGGTATGCATCAGTTGAGTTTTGATGAACTGGTTTTATTTGGATGTACAACAATATTTATACAATATATTTTGCCAATATTAATGCAAGTCGTGGTGTTATATTTTGTGAGGCTGGTGCAGAATAATATCAGTGATGAAATTATTCAATATATCTGGTGGAAATGGTGTTGATATCTGCACGCACACTACAT
>JAQFZQ010001345.1:0-20289 GCA_034696005.1 Glomeris marginata | reverse complement strand
TGTTCCTAAATTAGTGGCAATCAAATGCTAGTTTTTTCAGGGTATGTTGCAAAACCTTGTCAGTTCACCTTTAAAATGAGTTATATTTAAAGCCAGCACTTCCTATATTTAAAAAATAGGTTAATACTGTAATTTTAGTTATTTATGAAGTAAATGTATTGCATGCGGCATTTCTTTTGACAGCATGGTGTGATCAAGGAATTGGAGCCTGTTGGACTTCCTGTGAACTTTACACTACTACCACAATATTTACAAAGCCTCGGTTATTCAACACATATGGTGGGAAAGTAAGATCCATTATGCCATACATAATAATAATTCCCAAAAACAAATCCCTCACATTGTGTTTCACTCTACATTTGGCTGTTGGTTTATTGTTGATATACATAAGGTGGCACTTGGGTTATTGTGATTGGAAATACACACCAACATATAGAGGATTTGAATCATTCTTTGGATATTACAATGGAGATGAGGATTACTACACTCATCGTTCGTATATTAACAAAATAATTTCTTTTAATAATATAAGTGAAAGTATTGAAATTAATATTGGTTTTGTCTTCTTTTTTAATATAACAAAAATTTGGCTGAATGGAAAGTATAGAATTGCATGATGGACTGGATCTTCATGAGAACAGGAGCCCTGTGTATGAATACAATGGCACATATTCAGCAGTAAGTTCACAATGTGGGCGTGTGTTCAGTGGGAAAACATGCCCCTATTGAAATATTAGACAGTATATTTGCCTTGCTCATAATTTCAAGAACTTCTTTAAATTTAGAACTAATATAAATGTAAATAACCGAAATGCTTGGAAGTCCATACACATAACGTATTAAAGGTGAACTGTCAGCATTTCCTAACATACCCTAAAAATCTCATCAAACATGGAAAACATGGTGAAAAAAATGTTGGTGAAGTCAGATTTCAATTATAAATTGTTAAAAAAAGTTATTGGTAATCTAAGCACAATTTTATATTAAACTAAAATATTAAATTTGTAAACTTTATGTTCTTTAATCTCAATTTTAAAATATTTTATGTTTAATTGCAACTATATTGGATTGATAACAAAATCACAGTTATATATTTCTCCATAACAAATATTATTGAAATAAATTTCAATTTGGATTATGTATTGATTTAAAATATTTTCCTATATTATTTAGCATATATTTACAGACAAAGCAAAGGAGATAATCTCGAAACATAACCCAGAACATCCACTATTTTTATATTTACCATATCAATCAGTGCATGCACCACTTGAGGTAAGTACTTAGTATATTCATATTTTATCAACTTATTATTATTTCATATTTTAATCATGACTAACATAATTTACCCAAATAAAATATTTATACAGGTCCCTGAAGAATACACTCAGCAATACAGTTTCATTAAAGACAAATATAGGAGAACATTTAGCGGTAATTACCATTAAAATGTTCATTTAATTTTCATTCATTCGTGTATTATAATGTTATTTTCCCATAGGAATGGTATCTGCATTAGATGAAGCTGTTGGGAATATAACTGAAAGTCTAATCCAAAAAGGACTTTACGACAATTCTGTCATCATTTTCACTTCAGATGTAAATGTTATTTATGTTCTGTAAATTGTTGTAATTATTATTATGCATTGTCTGCATTTTTTAAATTTTGAATTGAAGAATGGTGGTCAAACACAATATGGAGGTAATAATTACCCACTAAGGGGTAACAAGAACACCTTGTGGGAAGGAGGACACAGAGTTCCTGCTTTTGTTCACAGTCCCCTGCTTGAGAAGTCTTACATAAACACTAAGTAAGATATTCTGGCTGTTGGCCACTTGGCATGTGATGTAAGTTAGGCCAATAAATAATTATGGAACCAAGATTAAATTAAATCTTGAATGTGTTGTTCACACATAACATGTGTTCCTACTTGGCCCAGTTTCCATTAAGCCAATTAATCACTTCAAATATTATATTCATCAAAAAAGCTTGTTATAATCCTTCAAACTCAGGTTAATACATGCTGTAGACTGGCTTCCAACAATTTTACATATTGCAACAGAAAAACAAACTCAAAGTAAGATATCATTTATACATATTAAAATAACATATGGAAAATTACTAACATTTATAATTTATTATGATTTTCAGGTGTTAATTTAGACATGGACGGCAGAGATCAATGGACAACTATTTCAAATGATATTAATTCAGCTCGGAATGAGTTTGTTTATAATATCGATAACAAAGGAGCTCTTAATGCAGCTATAAGGTAATATATTAATTTTTAAAGCAAATTTATAATTAATAGGCCTACATAATTTAAGATTTCTCCATAATATAATAAATGATTAAACAAACAAACAAACAAACGAATGAATGGATATTTAAATACATAAATGAATATATGAATAAATAAATATTAATGTGAATTGGAAGTATTTGTTGCCAGTAATTTTACATTTGTATAATATCCATATGTTTACATGGGAATTATAAAAATGGAATATTGCACTGGAAAATTGAAGCAATTTTAAAAATGCAAACTTAAAAGGTGAACTGACACGATTTTCTAAGGTACCCTGATAATCGGTTTGTAAGTAGCTATTTGTGTACCTTATAACACGGGCGCAAGCAGAAATCGATTAGAAAATGAAGAAAAAAGTTATGAGCGTTTTACCGAATGTGGCGGAAAAGCGTTTCCATGGAAACGGCACTCAAAACGGCACTCGCAAGCGGCTGAGCGTATGGGACGCTTACTGTTCGCTCACGACGGCCGAGACGAGACGACACTTCATATTGAGCCACCACTGTGGCAGCACAAGGCGTGACGTCACGGATCGGTAAAACACATATAACTTTTTTTTTTTCAATTTGTAATGGATTTCTGGTTGCACCAGTGTATAAGGGACACAAATAGTTACTTACAAACCATCATCAGGGTACCTTAGAAAACCGTGTCAGTTCACCTTTAATAGTTACATCGGTATATTTGCAAACTACGTGCACATTATTCTGAATTAAATTTTGTAAAAATGAAAGCACAATAATTACTAACACTTAAAAATGATACAATATAATTTATGCTAATATTTATTTCAGGATGGACGAGTTTAAACTTATAGTTGGAAATCCTGGAGAGCCATCTGGTTGGATTCCTCCCAGTAATTGCACAACATCCAGCATTACAAACAACACTACTGGGGAATATGAAATGTACCTTTTCAATATATCGAGTGAGCACATTTCTTATAATTGCCAATCTTTTTCTATTTATAGGACCACATAGTTGACAAATACTCAATGTTTTCTTGTTATTTTCAAAAGGTGATCCAACGGAGCATTATAATTTAGCACAGTTGCTACCAGCAACTGTGGATTTGCTATGGGAACGGCTTCAGAAATTTGTTGACGAAGCTGTGCCTCCTTTCAAACGACCTGTGGATCCAAGTGGAGACCCCAGAAATTTTGGAGGAGCTTATTCACCTGGGTGGTGTACAGCTGAACCTCGTTTCCATGACGTCATGGTCAGACATTACGCTCATAATGGAAGCATTTAGTTTGTTTGTTCATTTATATGAACGAATTTTACACAAAAAACTGAATAAAATCCAATCTTTTATACCTATATAAAATTTATAGATCTGTGAATTATTTTATTACTAGTATTATTACCACCATTACTTATATTACCAAGAGTGTATTATATATACAGTATATATTTAAACTGAATTTCGAAATGGTATTGGTTTTTCAATGGCTTCGCACAAAGTAGTACAACATTTTTCTAAATACCGAGGAATTTTTGAAGAGAAAATAGCTTTCACACTTTCATTTAAATAAGAATCTACTTTTTTGTAAAGTTCCATCACCTTTAAAGGCATTTTCAAAGCTAGATCATCATTTTCGTAAGGATCATCTATATAAGACAACATAGCAATATATACTGCTACTGCTATAAGTACATTAAAGGTGAACTGACAAGGTTTTGCAACATACACTGAAAAATCTAGCATTTGATTGCCACTAATTTAGGAACAATGTCTGAAAATTTGAGCCCATTTGAAGCATTATTGCCACAGGGCGTCACCCTCTTTAAATACTCGTAACTTTTTGTAAAAATATATTTAAAAAGTTTTGTGTGTGCCAAACCTTTTATTGGCATCAGTTCTATAGAATTGCACACTTTCCAGGGTATGTTACAAAACCTTGTCAGTTCACCTTTAAATGGAGAATATTTGTGTTTCCTCTCATAAAAGATTTATTTACCTGCAATGTTGAAAAGCCTATATTCAGGGGCATTAGGCACATCTGTTGTATCTGCCACATCTGATATTCCATTTCCATATTCTGCAGTTACATTTTCCTCACTGATGCATTCATTAGGAAGCCCAGCTTCTCCAAACATCAACTTAAAATCCCCAACTCTGGTAATTAAACAAAAAATTACATTACAAATTTAGTAATTTCACTTAATTATAATATTAAATATTACATACCTTATAGCTCCTTTTATGTTGGCATAAGTGTCAATATTGTACACAAATTCTTCCCTGGGTGAGTTTTCATTATTAATCAAAGATTCCCAAATGTTTATGCTATCCAATCCAGTATCTGCTTATATAAAATTCATTTTGTAATGCTATATGCCATAGAACATTAATGAAGCAAACCCTAGCTCTTACCTGGTTTTCCACCTGCCAAATAGATAAACGTTGAGAACCAATCAACAGCATGGATCATCCTGCAAACAATTCACAGCCTTGAAGTATAGGTAGTGTATATGTACAATAGCAGCCATTGTTCCAACAATTATATTGAAATTTGCATACCCATTATAAACAAAACCTCTTTCTGTAAGAAGTGGTGAATGTACAAAAGCATTTACTCTGGTTCCCCCTTCATAAAATGTTGCTTTGCCACCTCTTAGAGGGAAGTTATTTCCTCCTGATTTCATTTGACCACCATTCTACATAGAAATATATTTAAATACATTATACAAAACAAAACAAAAAACTAACAATAACCCTTATTTTTTTAATTAACTAGCAAGTTGAAATATCTTCCAAATGGTTAGCAGAATGTAGAATACAGATAATTTAAATTATGGGAAATGACCTCAAATATAATATAGAACAATTAATTGTAATATGAAGACCTTTTATAATGAAGAATTTAATTATATGTGCAATATATTTAATATTCAATTTTTAATAACATAAATCTAACCAAATTCTATAAATTAATTTGCATATCTACTTATTCAAATAATTTTAATATATGTACTATTTACTCACATCACTGGAGAAAACTATAATTGAATTGTGGTACAATCCAGTTTCCTTCAATAAGTTAATAACTGATGCAACTGTATCATCTAAGGCAGTAACCATTGCTGCAAATAAAACATATTGAAAAGTTAACTATAAGTAGTATAGGAAGGCACTTGGGGTACGGAAGTGATGTCATAAGATGGGATTTCCTTCTGAAATTTGAATTTCCCGCCTATTTACATCACCGGAAGTGGGAGAAGTGGCCAGAATTATTTGACCAATCACAGCAGGGCAGAAATAGGCCACGCCCACCTGTGACGTCACTTCAATACCTCAATTATTTGCAACAGTCTTATATGTTATAATTACCACTGTAGATTCTCCTAGGTTCGTTTTGAATCCCTTTATACATTTGTAAATATTTTTCAGGAGCCTTAATTGTAAGAATGCGATGAATTAAATTAAAATTATATGCTATTACAACTCATAGTCTAAAATTAGAAAGATTACTTCAAGTGGTGAATGTGGAGATGTAAATGGCAGAAACAAAAATATGGGATTTTCTGGATTATGTTTGCTTAAAACATGCTTTGTTTGCTGTAATATCAGCTCCTAAAACAAAATATATGTCCAAATGCAAACATTCAGTAGTCAGTACATTACTTTCAATAAAAACTTATATTTATACTTACATTTAAATGGATTCCTGGTTTATTTTCAGCTACATTTGAATGGTTGAACAAACATGGCACTTGGGGTCTTGCTGAAAATAATAAGACATTAAATTTTGAAACACTTTTATATATGTAACTTAAAAACTGTTGCAAACTTACTTGGTACACAGTTAGTGTAATAATCCAAGGCCCCAAGATATGTTCCATAAAACGAATCAAAGCCTCTGTTTTCTGGGAGATATTTTTCATTGCAAAAGCCTAAATGCCACCTTATAGTAGCAAAAATACATTAGAAAATAATACATTAATATAGTCACATAATGCACAGCTTACTTTCCAATAATATGACTTTGATAACCAAGTTTTTTCAGTTGCTGCGGTAGAAGTTGAAATGTTGTTGGCAAACCAATTAAATCAGGTCCCCTAATCACCCCATGCTGTAAAACATCATGCAAAAACAAAATCAACACAATTTATGCATAATAATATGATTTATTATTATACATAATAATTGTAAAATTAGACCACTTACATTTAACCCTAATCTGAATGGATAGTATCCTGTGAGTAAAGCTGATCTTGAACTATCAAAATAAACAAAATAAGTTATTCATGGTGATAATATACATATACATTATTATATCTGGTATATAACATCTAAAATTACATATATTTTTGAGTTATACATTTGATGGGGTAATTATTTATTGAAAATTATTTGAAAATTGTACAAAGGATATTCCAAAATTTGTCCTTGTCAGCTGTTATACAGTATATTATAGAGATCCATATCCTGTGATTATATGGTTTTCCTGTTTCCTTCCAGTTATTACATCCTATCAAGAGTATCCTATTGGTATTTTTTCTAATATAACATATTTAGAGATGTTAAAATTATCACATACACCACAAATTCAAGTGAATAATCTAGTCAGAAAGTTGTAACAATTATGAACATATTCAATTGCATGTAATAATTAATTTAATAACAATTTTAAGTGGTATGTATAGTGTGCATGATTATTAACTACTTAAATGTTTTTATAAATTGCTGCATTGGTAATTAATACCATTATGTTATTAATCATTCAATTAGTAATATACTGTAGTACATAGTAACTTGAAGTCCAATTCAATGATCATAAAATAAAGCTCTAAAGTGCATGCCATATTATGTAACTCTACCCACACCATTCAAAAAGGATTATGAATTGATACACATCTATATTAATTAACTTATTTGAAAAGTTATAAATATATTTATATAGTTATAACATACGGAGAACACATTTGTTGCATATAAGATTGGTTGAGGATGATGCCATCCCTTGCTAAAGAATCCAAATTTGGGGTGATGATTTTGGGATTTCGAAACCCAATGTCGTTCCAACCTTGAAATATAAATCATATATTGTAATTATATGAAATATAAAGATGATGAAAAAATATATAAAATGTTGCTTACCCAAATCATCAGCAAGAATAAAGATTAAGTTAGGTTTATTCGGCTTAAAATCATCCCAAGGAACTTGCTTGACAAAAAGGAGAGTCAAAGTGAGAAAAATGTGTCTATGAGCCATTATGCGAGCTACTATAGTATCAAGTAGTTTATAACTCCTTGCTAGTAACAATATCTCACAATTACAACTTTGAGAAGGTCGTTTCTAGCTGCAATACGACTCTTCACAATATTATGAGATACAAACTCCTTGATACAAATGTCCTTGGCCACCAAAAAAAAAGAGTACTAAATCAACAATTATTATTATTAGAGAATCAAACTTAGTGCTAATAAAAATATTAAACTCAATGATAAAGTTAATATAAAATGTATTGGAAGTAAAATATGAAAATAAGGTGAATATATAATTCAAACCAGGAATTTGCTTCCTTTACAAAAATATTTTTGTATTCTTTAAAGGTGAACTGACAAGGTTTTGTAACATACCCTGGAAAGTGTGTAATTCTATAGAATTGATGCTAAGAAAACAATTGGCGCAAACAAAACTTTTTTAAAAAATTGTTACAAAAAGTTACGAGTAGTTAAAGAGGGCGTCATGGAAGGACGGTGTCACTGCGATGGTGTCACAGTGTCCTGTTTTGGCAAAATTTTAATTTTCAGCCAATGAGGCAAGCGCCTCTGCAGTTTTAGCCAATGGCAGAGCTTGGGTAACCGAAGCGCAAGAATCCCCCACTGCGGTAGGCTGCCCTGCGCTTTACAGGAAAGCCTACCGTTTGAGTCATGCACTAGCTGGCTATCCTTTGAACTGTCATTTCTTCATATTACCTGTGTTTTAACTGTTACATATACTTTTTCAGGGCAAAGACACAAATACGAGCCAAAATATTTCACGAGTACATGGTGTGTAAACGTGATATAAGCCGAAAAATGAGATAATTTTAAATGGCAGTATTGATTGATTGTGTATTTCTGCATAACAATGTCTCACAATATACTAAGCACAGAAAGGTTCAATTGTAGTTCAACGAGAACCAGCTCTTGATTAATGTATATACAGATATACATGAAAAACAATCAAACCGTTGCATACATTGCACTGGGACTGCGACATCAAAATGTTATTACACGTATACACACATATTGTATAATAAAAATACGTCATTGGCACGCCAATAATTGATTATAATAACTAGGTATAACCAAGTCGAGTTGCAAAATCGGTCGGTATAAATTAACCAGTACATATATTGCATACGGACACCGCGCGTCAAACTCCATCTTTCGCATATGGTTCAATTATAACATGTTATTAATTTGTAACACACACACACACAACAATACCTGAAACACACTAATCTTTGCTAAATAGTTGAGCTTCCAAACGTATTTGGAGCCATCAACTCTGACACAGAGCAAAAACAGAGTCAGGTCCAACATACGTAACATAACGTCTTGCGGCAAAATCCACTTCATGACCATTGTTTTGCAAGGCACAAGTTGCTGTACATGAGTAGCAATCATTGAATGGCCTCGAATCAACCCCTTGACTATGCAAGAATCGGTCGATTAATTAGCATAGACTAGGGAAATAATTGGGTTGATATCCCAAGAACAAAGCTAACAATTTTAAGGAGAACATCCATTGTCTAGGCATTAGTTACATTAAAGGTGAACTAACAGGGCGGGAAAAGTGGACTATATGGTCAATGCCTCGAATGCCCTTTTTGGCCAATCATTGACAGACTAATTGGCGGGTAGTCCAAATTTACCAAATGGCAGGGTTGGTCATGGTCAACTCCCCCCCCCCCACTGTCAGTTCACCTTTAAGTTCCTTCTTGAATTTGTTTTTCAATTCATTCCTAATGAATCATAGTTAGTTATTCTTTAACCAATAAGAACATTAATTGAAAATATTACTATTAGAAATATGGAGTTAACAGAAACAGGGAATAGCTAGAAATGGATGGTGGAAGTTATCAGTTCTTCATTCTTAAAAATCAATGGAAGTTATTAATTATAGGAGATTTTAAGCAGTGGTCTGATCAGTCTAACCAAGGTCTAACAAAGCAAACATTACACTTTGAACTTACTTTCTCACTGTAGTATTATTTACATTACAGGATGGAGTACAATATCCTTGTACGAGAGCTTCCGCACGTTTTCTAGACTGGGTGTAATATCAAGGTAGTAATATGTATTATTGCTGCAAGTTTCAAAACCTATTTGCCCTTATGATCTACTGAAAACGTTTAATGACTGGTGAGTAAGATGTCTAGAAATGCTAGAAAGTTGTAGTATAGCTTTACGCGGCTTTACGACATCTCACGAGCCGCGTGTACGTATGCACCTGGATTATGCATTCTCCCCATTTAGAAACATCTTCAATGGGATGAATGCATGTAAAAGGTGAGTAACTTATTTGGTTTTACATCTGGCAACATATCTAAAAGATCCCATGATGGAATATTGCAGACAGAAACATTCACACTGGTTCATTGGTCCACATCGCTAGGTTCATCCTAGGGATTAAATCCCCTGAACAAGGCATTAAGGAGTTCCTGGAAGAAACAATAAATTACATGGTGTGTCTGCAACATAATATTTCATCTCCATTTTGTTGTTAAAAAGGTCAAATCTACGAAAAATATGGTGGAGGATATTTTATTACCCTCTGGCTGGTGCGAAGAATACGAATTGCTGAATTTGTTGGATGCCATCACTGTTGTCACACAAGACACGTGCCAAGGTTGTCTTGCGAATTTCTTGAAGTTGTGCTGTGTGATATATACAAGTGGCAATTAGTTCTGATTAGTAACCTTTAAGGTCAGGTAAGTGATGGTAATTATAGTTTAGGTACTGAAAATTGAGGTTTTACGTTTTAGATATTTTATGAGGGTATTTTTAAGAGCAAAAGTATAACTTTTATTTAAGAAATCCACTGTAGACATTTAAAATACATGAAATAAATATGAATTACATATAAAATAAAGATACAATATAAATGGTAAAATATCATGTAATTAAACTAATTTAGAAGATTGTGCATTTCTTTCTAAAAATTGGGTGACAAAATTTCTTTAGAAACATTTAATAACTAAAGAATACAATAACTTATTTAATTACAACATTTATTAATACATATATAATTTTAACATATTAAAAAATCTATATGTAAGAAATAGTTTATTTTCAATATACATAATAAACTATTTTTACGAATTCATGGTGCCCATACTATATGTAAGTATATAATAATTCTAAAGTGAATTTCTAATAAAGTATTCATAAAAGTACTAATTTAAATAAGTTCCTTATGTTTATAATTTACTCTAACCACATTATGAATTAAATTTAAAGGTGAACTGACATTGTTTTGTAAGGTACCCTGTTAATTGGTTTGTAAGTAGCTATTTGTGTCCCTTATACACTGGCACAACCAGAAATCCATTACAAATTGAAAAAAAAGTTATACGCTCAGCCGTTGCTCAGTTGTTCGCAAGTCAGTACCTTTCTCAGTGCCTTTTCCATAGAAACGCTTAATTTGTAATGGATTTCTGGTTGCGTCAGTGTATAAGGGACACACATAGCTACTTACAAACCAATTATCAGGGTACCTTACAAAACCCTGTCAGTTCACCTTTACTATTCTACTAATATATATTGGTGAAAATAGGACTATAAAATGTATATTTGTTTCGGTCATTTTGTGACCCGACTAGTGGCCAAGTTAATGTTCTTTTTCTTCGAAGGAGACTTCATTTGCCACTTCAAGTCCTGTTACAAGATCCATGTCTTCGGCCAGTACCAGGACTGTTCCACATTACAAGCTTAACCGCGGACCTTCAACGAACAGCCTTCAGCAACATTCACCATGGTCAGTGGCATCGGAAAATGAAAGGATTGAACGACAAAAGACTGTCATGACCACGGAACTGTGAACCATTGGGATCTAATGCAGTTGCCGCATTTACAATTGGTGAACTATTTCTTTCTGATAATTTTCTCATATGTGCCTTTGTAGAAACTTTCCGGTTTGCCTCACATGTTTGTTTGGTTTTGTATTTTATTGCCACCACTCCAAGTTTTCAATTCAGAATTAGTATTGGCAGTTATACTTACATATTATGGTGTTGGCTTTCCTGGTATTTGTCATTATAGTTACAGCAAATGAAACTGCACCAGATTTGGACAGACTGTGATTTTTATTTTTACAAGTTTGGCTATAACGGACATGCTGAGGCAACTGCTATTTTAAATGTGGATTCCAAAACTGCAATAACATTCCTCTTTTATTTATACATTTAACCTGTATATTTTTCTTATTTGAATTGTCTATTTTGCAGCTTTCCTATGGCCAAATTTATAATTATATCTTTGAAGTGATGTTTGTTTCCAGGTGGAGGAAGCAAAGTCTATGCAGCTATGCACTGAGCACTTCTCGTGCCATGAAATTTTGTGAATTGTTTGCAGCTATTAATGTGAACTTCAATATTTGCCGGTTTGGCAACATGCATTCTCAGTTACTATTAACTTTTTGCCTTTGGGGAGAATTTCGCAGACATTTGCTGCTATTCAGGAATACACATTCCGTCCGTTTTTATTGACCTGTTGTATTTTACCGCTCATCACATTGCCGTCCAACAAGATTCCAACTTTTCAGAATTGTGAAAGTGTGCAGGGAACATAGAAGTATGACCAAGTATGACTAAGTAGTTTAGGGCGTGATTATCGTGTTTTTGTGTATATATATTATATTGCTTACTGCTGCTTGAATGTATACTTATCCAGAGTTACTTTGCGTTGAGTCTGCAGTTAGTGCCAATTTGGTGTGACATGTTCAAAATGCGATGGTGATGTAATGCATTCCATTTAGTATTAATTGATTAATGGTACTCATTTAATCAGGTGTTACCAAATTTGCAAACATTTGATTCCAGAAAAATTGTTTGACTTGTGGTACACAGTATTTTCACAAGAGAACTATGATACGAATATTACCTTCGTAGCCACGACAATGAATGTGCTTAACATTCGTGTGCCTTGTAGATGTTCGCATGCAATATACATTATTAATGTCGAATAACTATGATCTTATTCAAGGATATCGACAACAATAAACCATTGATATTGTTCTGCAATTTTATGAACCAACATGTTTTCAATACTCCCATAAGACATTATATTGTAAATATACTTCAGTATGTTTTCTTTTTTTATAATTGAAAGTATATAGCATAGTTGGAAATACAGTGTAATCTCCGTATAACAGCACCCCCAAGGGATCTAAAATGTTGTCCTTTATATGGGTATGCTGTTATATGGTGTGCAATTATAATTATGTGCATCAAGGGAGGATAAAATCTGTACTTCATAAGGGAATGTCCTTATAAGGGGTGCCGTTATAGAGAGATTTCGCTGCATAGTTGATACAAATATTCAGCAGAACACTTTATGCAAACATTAATATTTTAGCAGAAAATATTAATGTTTGCATAAAGTGCGTTAATGACATAATTTTGAAAAATATTAACATTAATAATGGCTTTTATTATTTTTCTTATTGGTTACTTTAATGATTCTATTGTTTTATAATTTCAAGGAAACTTCACCTTACATGCATAAGTTCATTGTGATACTAAGGTATATTTGTGTGCAACATAGAACGCTAAATAGCATGAAATCTTGCATAATATATGCATGACAAATATACTGTCATCCAATATTTTAGCCAAATATCACCAGTGACATGAAGCTCTATAATATGAAAAATTGTGTACATGCTCTCTATGAGATGTCCTATTCCATACGTGCACGTGTTTTTATACATGTGTGGGCGAATGATGGTGCTTTATCCATTTTCATTCATGACGTGCTTGCGTTTACAAACGTGGCAGTTGGGTGCACTTGACACATGGTCACCCATTACTCAGGGATTTATCCGAGGAAGTTGGCCCTTGCTATTTCTCACTGCTGGAAAGTGCGCAGCAAGAGCCTTGTGGTTTATCACCACATACCCTGGCCCATAGCCGACGGCTATATATATGTTGTCGTTTTATCTCAATTTTGTACAATGAAAATTAACATAGTGTACAGTATAGAAGAGCCAGCATGACTGGGTTATCAGGCAACTACTCGTGTAGCCTAGCTGCAAAGTAGCCGACTGATAACCAACTTATTGCCGTCACCGCTAAGCTTTCGTGAATTTTGGGACCATTTCATGTAGTAGATGTATCTGCGTTTTGTCACCATTATAAGTTGGCTACTAGAGAGTGCTAAGTGTTGCGCCTATCAAAGTCTGAAACAAAATTGTGGCGGTGGCGCCAAACGCCAGAAAGTGCCGATAGCCATCACAGATGACCACTAAAGTGTCTTCGGTGCCTTCAACTTTGGATCTGGTAGCATTAATCTACTGTTTAGTTGAGCACAACGTGCAAGCATGAACGAAACATACATTCTTTTCTTTGCAAATTTCAAAAGTGGCTCCATAGTGGCCGCCATTTTTACTGAAGCAGGAAAATTTCTAAACGATTTCCTGTTCAATTTGAGTGGCTGTTTTTCTCATTATCAAATGTACCCTCATACAGTATGCTATTTTAGCTCTAATATACTGTATAACTTCAGAAACTTTTACAAACCTGGTGGCAATTCAAAAGTTTATTAACTAGCAGAATATATTAGTGTGGGATCAGACAATTATTATACATGCTTGCAAAATTTTGTGTGAATAACGTTGCAAATTTCTAAAACATTGCATAATATTATATGCTATTTCATCCTTCCAGAGCGAAAATAGATATCCATATGCAGTATAAGAATTAAAATTGTAAACCTGTAATTGAGCCATTCTATGTAT
This sequence comes from Glomeris marginata, assembly GCA_034696005.1. Classification (NCBI taxonomy): domain Eukaryota; kingdom Metazoa; phylum Arthropoda; class Diplopoda; order Glomerida; family Glomeridae; genus Glomeris; species Glomeris marginata. The sequence continues at coordinate 6,026 of JAQFZQ010001345.1, read as the reverse complement.
AAAATTCGAAAATGAAAAAAAAATGTTTTTTTGACCAGAATGTTTTTCTGATTAACAAATTGGTGAACTAATATTTGTTATCATTGGCAATGTAATGTCTCTGTTTTTTTTTTTTGTTGGAAATTTTTATATAGTAGTGGGCACGAGAGTTGAGCCTCGACGTGCCGTGATTATGACGCATTTGCTACTCTCTAAACAGGGTGCCGCCTGTACGAATGTTGCACCTGGTCAGCCAAGTGGTACCCTGTTTAGAGAGCAGCATGCGTCATAATCACCACACGTCGAGGCTAAACTTTCGTGCCCACTACTATAACTAACATTATACAAAATATATTCATGTGTTGTACATTCCATTTTCTGTTTGATCAACATGCAGCTTTGATCCAGCCAATCAAAATCAGGTATAATATAAACTATAAAATAAATCGTGTATTTAATACTGTTTTTCAATGAGTTTTAATTTGTAATTAGTTAATGTGCTATATTGCTGGATTAAATAAAATTGCATGTTTATGAAATGTTATGTGATTAATATCCCAATTAATTTAATTTTATAAATATGTGCAGGTTCATTGAAGCATGCCATGGAATGAAGACAATGAAGGATTTCACAAGGTATGTGGCTTTACAAATGACTCATTTAAATATTGAGCAAAGGCTGCCATGTCATCAGATCGACAGTAATAACTGGAAAGGAAGTTGCGCAATTATTGCTGGAATAAAGTTGATCAGAGTTATTCTTTTATCAAGATGGCGGTCAATACTGAATGCTATATGCAGTGGTTGCATGGAAGAAATACAGAGAAAATAATAGCAGTCTCTTACATTTTGGTTCGTAAACGTTTATTATTATTTATTATTATTATTGGTGTGTTGTTTTCTTAAATATATAGATGGCGTGTTGGTGCATAACCGCCCATGGGCGATATATTTCACTAAGTTGCTTTCGGGTCTTAATTAAATGACATGTACGTGTATGGTATGAATATATGGCGAAGGTGCCCCTAAACAAGCGTTCCTTGGCTGTGCAAACAGTCGCAGACATGGTCGTTTACTTTGTTGTGAGTGAAGCGTGGATAATGGTCCTTACATTAGTTCGCATATGAAAGCGGCAGCTTTTGAAGTTCTCAAATTGTGGAGGCGTGACGACGGCTAATTTGTAAACGCAGTTGAAAACGTGCAAAACATTTGCCACACACGCAAGCACCACCTGAAATCTCAGGGCTTTGGTTGTACATAGTGCAATATGAGCAAACATTCTCTATAGCTTATATTTCAACCCAACTTCATAGCTGAAATGTGCAAATCTGCTTGCATGTATGTATATGACCTACAGACATGCAATTATTACATAATTCTACAAAAATATTTAGGTAAGTATATATACTATATTAGTACTCGATCACTCATTCAGGTATTTTTGGAAGGTAGGATGCTATTATGTGAAAAATGTATATTTTTGTTTGAATGCATCTTTGTGGACAGCTTCACTGCATTGCTTTTAATTCGCACCATACATTTATGAACATGTTTTGAAAATTGAAACTTTGCCAGAGTATACTAGTATAATTGAAGTCATTGTATCCACCAATACCTATATGTTATGGATTACTTCCATGCCTTTTCATCTATATAGGTCATTATCTGCTTTCATTGTGGGCCATTGTAACATTTATTCTTTGCCATTGTACAAGTCTTCATGTAATACATAAATCCATTGTTAAGCATGCCTAAGGCAACTGTAAATGAATTCAATGTAATGATGCCATACATAACAGTGTTGCATAATAAGTTTAGTATATAATTGGCCAGACATTGAAGCATTATATTTTGAAGTCACGCAAGCGTTAAACGGCAGTTAACAACTCTTAGCCGTAACTCGACTCTGTATATTACAAGCGAGCAGAGAGTGAAATTCCCAACCTGGAAATTTATGTTGAATAGCAAACGGCAAAACTGGTGAGGTGAGGACTTCCGTCACATGCGAGGGCACATGGAGTAAATTTACAGCCCAGTTGCTTCTCCTTTTACTCCTCGAAAGTCGCGCATGGCCGTAAATCTGCAGTACGTACATTCTCCTTTTTTGAATCTGCTAGCTCTCCCTTTTTTGAAAGTGCTCAGAGAAAAAAGTTGGACCAAAGTGTACAAACAGAAAAAGGTGGCCAACTACAGCTTGTGCACTCGTCACTGGCACACTTTGGGTGCAGCACGTGCGCGTTGAGTTGGGTCCTCTCTGATGGATGTCCATGTCCCTGTGTGCTTCTTTATACGGGCTTACATCGGTGAAGGATGGCCTGCGCCATTGCAATTCAACATAAGGGAATTATCTGTATACCTGTGGGGTTCTCTCTCTCACTCTATTCTAAATAGTATATGTGGAGGTGTGCTATTCTAGACTCTCCCAATGATCATTTTCAGCCACGCCTTCTTGCACACCTGCTGCATAACACACTTGCAGATAACCACTTGCATATACATCTTATAAATATGGATATTTTCTTATTAATGACAACTCTATTTCGATATAGTGACTTTTGTCAGCATTGTGACAGGACACCACATTACACAAGTAACAAATGGTAACCGTATATGTTTGCTTCATGAATAGTGATAGGTACACAATAGCATAATCTGCTTTCTGTATTAGATAGATATGGACTTTCCCAAAACTTTATAAAATCTGAAAATAAGCTGTTCTTTAGTAAACTCGTATATATTTTGCCACAAAACCAGGAACTCAAGTCCAAAATCGTGAAAAAATTTCAATTGGGCGTTCCTGTACTGCCATGATCCCAGTCAGCATAATCTATACAAGGCTAAGGGATGACTGTCATAATCATGGGTAAAAACTCCATGCCCAACCCAATGGAGTTATGGATCAGGATATTAACTTCATTGAGTTTCTTCAAACTTTGTTACCCTATTATATAATAACTTTTACATTATGTATTCTGAATGCTATGATAACAGACCATTTTCCATGTATTCCATGCACTTGAAAGTGTATATTTTCCCAGTGTAAACATATGAGTTTTCACCCTAATGCATGCATGCATGTATACTCAAATATCATTCTAAACTTTTATTTCATGCATGCTTTATATATCATAGACATAATTTAAAATATCTGCACGTTCCAGTAAGTGATCTATGCATATTATGTTTTACATTTACATTTAGTACTTTCAATTGTTTTATATCGAAAATTAGATTTTATCTTCCCTGTAACGACAACTTAGGGAGGGAAAGACGTCCAACAAAAATGGGAAGAGGGTCCCCCCCTAATTCCCTACACTAATTCAAATGAAATCTGGTGGCGTATGTTACTTTAATTTTTTTGTATTCAAAATAGAAGTTTATATCCTGATTATACTGTGAGGAATATTTATTCTAAATGTGCTCTTTGCAATATATATATCACAGTATTATTTTGTAATTGCATGCACCATGCAGTGAGCTATATATACAGCATGTCGCCTATGCAGCAAAGATATATGAAATCAACATTAGAATTCAGTCACATGTATAGATAAACTACTATTAGCTACCCTTAGGCTCATTTGTAAGTTATCAGAAATCGTAAATATCCAATTTTCTTGAGCGTGTTATTTCTATTTTAATGATTTTCGGTGACATATATTTCACATGGGAAAAACTTGTAAGCGAGTGTGGGATTTAAGTAATTTACAACCTGTTTCTTTTATTTTTTGCTTCGTACAGTAAATTATCGCAGCCAGATTTCAGTGGTGTATAGGGTGAGAGGTGTTTGAAAACACCCATGACATTATGCGACTTGGACGTGCACGTGGGCTTATGTATAAGAACTAAGAAGCAAAAGATGGATGGATTGGATGGGTTTCTGGGTGGACACGCATCCCTCCAACGTGGCATTTTCTCGTGGGTGGTCGTGGTCCTCATGGTCTTCGTGATCGAAAAGGAATCTCCGAAACAGACGCAAATTATGGCCACCATGTGTTCTGCATGTATCTTACTCCAACCCAGAGGGCATTTCTTGTAAAACTTTTCCCCCAATTTTTACCAATTATTTCCTCTGCAGGCGGTATATTATAGATGATGGTTTTTATGTCCAAATATATGGCTTATATATTCTCCGTATAGAAATATGGGATTAACGTCAGCTGTCTGTATGATCTGCATGCCGTTAATGTTTGGTCACATCTGTCAAACGTAAATTACTCATATTATGCATAGGACGAGAAACTCTATATATAGTGAAAACAGGAATTCCTCTATAATTAAAAACTATACATTATTAATTGCATTTCTATATTTAGAATCACGTAGACAATATAATAATCGAATAAATATTAACGGCGCTCTATATAGATCTCTTTTGTTGAGATTTTGACTTTATTTAATATATTGAGAATTTAAGAATATAATACATTTATAACAAGGATCATTTGTTGTTAAATTAATGTGGGATTTGTTTGCTGGCCTCGACTAGACTAAATTAATGCCCAGTGCACATGCAGCGATCTTGACTTTAACCTTGGAACATTTCGTCAAGGTCATACCAAATTTATCTTCGCCAGTTTTGAAGATAGGTGGGTTGTATAAATTAGAGATATTTGACCAACGTTATTTCAAACACATTGGCGAAAGCAGATTTGAAATCGGTAAACGAGCCCCCAAGTTGGAACTAACTGTTGATAACAGATGTTATGCAGTGAAGCACTACTGCACAGTTGTACCCTTTCTAACATGCATGAATCCATGTTGTCATTGTTGATGTATTTTCTGCATGCATGGACGGAGAAGTCATTATATTTACAAATATTCGCTTCAGTTTCGAGATATTAGCAAAATGACCAGACTTTCCGGACACCCTGTATATAGGGTGATATAGTATATGCGTATATGCTCTGTTAGCTCAGTTAATAAAATGTGCAAGATTCACAGCGTGCGACAATGCAAATGAGTGACTGTATTATAATAGAAATTCATGGACCACCTCAATGTCCACATCGGCTAATTGACCAACTTTATGCAAATCCGGGTAATTAGGTAACAGATTGGCGGACAATTAACCGCACGTGGTGGTGTTGGCAATCCCTTTTGTGTAATCATTGAGTCCGCCCAGCTCATCGCCCCTATTGCAAAATGTGGATATTTTCAGACAACCGCCATCAATCTTGTTTCCCGACCATACAGTACAATATTGCATGACCGAGGGATGTTAAAAATCTCTAAACTCTCTCCCTATTATGCACCCTAAAATCGCCACAGAATAGATATGAGATTATTCTAATTATGCTGTCACTTTTGCCTTTTTAATTGTGTTTGTCCAGCTATACGATGGCGGTTTTGGAGGCCATGTTGATACCTAAACGGAGTTTATTGAGCTGCAGATGTCAATGTATATGCATGGTTATATAGAAATACTATATAAAACGCACGAATTTAATTGGAATTTTGTGAACGAAAATAGCATAAATCATAAATGCATGGTGCTATACATTTATTTATTTACGCATGTTTTAGGGGTCATTCATATATGATATCACATAATGCTTAAGAATTGTGCGCTGGAGTACATGATGTAAACAACAGATGGCGTCATGTGCGCTTCTGCATGCCACCGTTCAGTATGGCACTATTAGCACTAATATAGCTGAAAAGGATGGACAGGGCTTAATTGGAAAGTAATTAAATACAGTTAATCAGGTATAGTTTTCCAATATTGGTCACCAGATGCAAATTAATGCTTTTTTGCTATAACAGCAATTAAGTGCATATTATACTTTCCGAAACAAATGTAAACATGAGGGCTATAATGTAACAAAACTCCATCCCCATATTGAAAAATCATCACTTCACAGCCATATCAAAATTTGTCATGGATATGATTATATAAGTATATACAGGGTGGTGAGTGACCTAACACTGACCTGCTCAATAGCTCAAATTGTGTGCAGTACAGGTGCATGAATTATGGTTATGTGCAGGAATAGTGCTTGACCTTGGACTGTCCTGGTGGTGCCTTTAACATTTCAAGGACATTG
>JAQFZQ010001344.1:0-20296 GCA_034696005.1 Glomeris marginata | reverse complement strand
AATGGGGTGCCCCTCACGTTTAATCCTTCACAAACGAATAGGAACGCCATATCCTGGTCAGTATATTGTATCCTTGCGTTGGAGCTGTAAGGGGACGTCCAAATATTATGTAAATTATGTTTTTAAAACAAGCCAACGTATGGGTACTAAATTTAATTTATAATTCGATACAAGCGACATCGTCATAAAAGATGGCAGTAAATTGCGTCAATTCGTAGCCTATTGAGTTGATCAGGCCCATTTCAAATGCACTCAATTTGTCCACGCTGTACATCTGGGCCCTTTGGACTATTAGGACCATTACACTATTTTAGGACCGAGCGCAAACGATGTATCGAGGATGCCCGGTATCATCCTTCCATCATGTATAATTTAGCTTGCGTGTTTCATTGCAGAAACTTGGATATGTGGAATTAAAGAATGGAAAACTGACTGGATTAATTGGTACTATATTTCAGGTTTTGAAGGAATACCTGCAATTTGAGTATGTGCATTAATTGCTGAAATGAATTTCACTATCGTTTTCCACTGATTAAAATACATATGCAAATTTGACAGGACATTTGTTTTGGCTTTGTCGAAGAAATTTTCAATATTGGGTACGGATTGGTCGATTGATGTAAGTAACTAGATATGTGCGCTCTTAAAAATGTTTTGCTAAATAACGCTCTAGGTGACAACCAAAAAATGCTCACATACTTTGAATACAAAAAGACTATTCGAAACGCTAATATGAATACTATACTATTCCGCAATTAAACTGTTTGCCATAGGGCTCATAAGTCCCGCCCGTTTTTGACGCGTATGTCACGTGACTGCACCCAAAAACCCCTACTTCCGGTGCAAATGCATACACGTTGCTAGGCCTGTTATACAGTTGCATCCACCTCACCTTTTACCATTTGCATGGACCAAAACTGAAAATTTCTTGACCCATTTGACAGCAAACTATTCTGCCCACATTTTATTAAAGTCGGTTCCGATTGGGAAAGCGTTAAATGCAAAACACTGTTACAAAAGCGATCATTTCCGTAAAAAGCAGGGGCCCGATGAAAGAATTTGCTCCGGAAGTAGCAAAACTCTTCCCTTAACCACGCCCTATGACGTTTCACTTATGAGCTTTATAGCAATAGAAATAGCAGGGCTCGTGGTCGCCGGAAGTTACATCACACCGGAAGTAGGTAGGCGTGACCAATTTTTGCCCAACTGTGAGTGGTCCGCCTAACCGGAGGTGGGAGGGGCCATGCTGGCTTTTGATTGCCCAAAATTCGACCAATGCCAGAGGGGTCAAAATTGCCCACGCCCACCTACTTCCAGTGTGACATCACTTCCGGCGCCCATGAGCCCTACTATATTACAAATAGCAATAGCAATAATCATAATTTTGTTTGATGAAAAGGAAATTATAATAGTCAATACCATAATTCATTATTTAGACACCTTGCTTTTGGTTGGACCCTTATCCAATTCAAGACACTGGTTTCTTGCCCGAATTATACAGAGATGGTATTACCTTGGTCGCAAAGAAGCTTGTTAGATACATGACACTCGACAAGCTGCTCTCATCATATAAACCTCAAGTGTGGATGTTATTTTTAGCAATGTTGCTTCTTTTCAACGTTTGCTTTATATTTATTTTTGATGGTAGCCCTTCTCTCATTCACCACCCGAAAGTGAGAAATAAGGGCATGCCTAGGTTGATAAGGATTTTGTTTTTTGACAGCTTGATACACTTTCACAGTAATAGCATTTAGCAAATACATATTTATTCATATATTGTTAATGTGACATTGCTAACGCATTGCAATAATGTGTTTTGCATGCTAAGTTGCTCTTAACCATTTTATAAACTATGTAATGCAAACGGACATTGACACAAATGCGCTTCTTTTTATGTTCCTGGTTATAAAAGGAGACCGGTTCTTTATTGCTCCAACCGACTGTGACACCCGGTTGTTTTTAGAAACCCGGTTTTAATTCGAGACTGGTTCTTTTCAGAAGTTTTACAGTAAATTACAGACATTGCAAGAGCATAACTGGCACTCAAATGTGATGGTGTCAGAGAAGCATGGTGTTGTGCTTCGTATATTTGCAGTTTGTAGTTTCCCATGGCAGTATTACAATGTCATGGCATTGTTACTGTAACAAAATGTAACCGAAGAGCATGTGCTACCCCTTTGGTTGCGCCTCTTTTTGCCACCCTGTGCCATGTTATGGCTATGGCAGTGTTTTTCCATGTTATTAGTATTAAGTTATAAAGGGATTTTAATGCCAATTTTTTTCAACATTCTCCTATATGCCTTTTACATCTTCATTGGTTCACTTTTCCTAAAAATCCTTTGATTAAATTACTGCAGATTTAAGAAGTGTGAGGTTTTGAACATTCCATGCTGCATTGTCCCCATTACATGAACACATGCCTAATATTGTCAGATTTTTAAATTTTAAAATTTCAATCACACATTAAAATAACTTTATAACTTAATACTAATAACATGGAAAAACACTGACATAGCCATAACATGGCACCTGGTGGCAAAAAATAAGCGCAACCAAAGGGTAGCACATGCTCTTAAACAGCGTTTAATTTGTATATACTTACAGTGGAATGGCAACAAGGACCAACAGTGCCGATAAGAGTGCTTCTTGCTGCATTGAATTTCTATATCTTCATTATGTTGAATACTTTTTTAACAATTTTTACTGTGCATGTGCTGACAAGAAGTTATTTTCCTTTTCAAAAACTGTCTGACATTTGTCAGCATGATGGAAACTTAATTATTGACTACGAATCCGCTAATATATTTAGTGAATTGAATGCAAGTATCATATTTATAACTTGACTGTACTTTTATAGTTATCTCTTTGCACATGTCTTGTTCAAAGACATTCAAAAACATTGTTTCTGAATTTTATCATTTTGCAGAATATCGCTGACGATTGCAAAAATGTAATTCACAATGTGTCGCTGTCTACATATACATTAATCATTGCCGATGACATCAAATGTTTATACAATGGGAGTTGTGTTTTAATGACATTAAGTCAAGTTGCATCATTATTAATGCAGCATGAACCACATATTTCCAAGCTAAAACACACAGTGGGTGAAGTTGGAATGAGCATAATCAATGAAGACTATGGTGTCGGCAATATAATAACGCGACTGTAAGGGTTTCATGTGTTTTTTTTTCCAACTAATGGCTTGAATTAAGTATTGGCTGTTATTAATTTTGTTTAGTATTCATCGCCTAAGAGAGGTTGGAATTCTGTGCATTGTGCGCAAACGATACGTTCTAGCGAATGAAGATATAGCACCTGTGCAACCGGTGGATTTCACGAATGCGGGATTGACTTTTGCAATTTTGGGAGTTGGAATGCTGCTTGCATTTTCCATCTTGGTTATGGAAAAATTAACTCACAAATTAACATTGTTTTTCTGAACGATGTACATAAGCATTGTCGTATGTAATGTTCGACAAGTGCGGAACAGTGCAAGTAAGTCAAACCTCCTTTTAACGAACACCCTTATAACGAAAACACCGATGTAACGAATTTTTTTAAGGATTTGGTTGGCCACCATGTTAAATTGCTACTATATAACGAATTCTTTTTAACAAATTTTCCTTTGTAAAGAAGTAATTTTAGTACATCAACTTTCAAAAATGTTCTTTACTCCGAAATTTAAGGTCAATGTCATACTTAATGGAGGATCACATGACAACAGGCTGCAGATGGTCCAGTGTCCTTGTGAGATTTCTTGGAAAAGAGGATATCGGACCACTAAATCTGTCTAGTCAATTAACAAATCCAATTAATCAGGGAGAATTTTGTCATTGTTTGCTTTATGTGATACCTGTCATTTGTGATAGGTACAACATCCTTATATTTACAACGTAAAAATGGTTACTATAACGAATTTTCGTTAAAAAGACTTGTTCCGTATAACAAAACAAACGATATAGAGAAGAAATTGTACGGTCCCTTCATATTCGTTATAAGGAGGTTTGACTATTGCAAATAAGCTAATTATAGTAGTTACCTACTGTTTTAATATAAGACTATGGCTACTGCTTCAATGAGAAAGTTTGGGAATTTTATTCAATGTCATGCATGCGTTCTGCAACTCATATTAGCCATTTATATTGTGCGTCAAGGAATGTGTAATATCAACAAGAGCAAAAAGAATTGTCCGCTTTCATGAATAGTGCTTTGTTTATCAGTAATATCATATTTAGCATCCGATATAAAAGGGATGATACTCTTTGTCTTAGAAAGTTGTGCACTATACTGTTGTAACAAACGCTTGTCCACTCAATAAAGTGAGCCAAAGCGCACATTAAGTTACTATACTATAACAGACACAAAGCAGTTGAAGGCTAAGGCATGGGCACGGACCCCCAGCGCCCCTATAGTGATTCCCAGCCAAGCCGCAGACTAAAGAGGCGGAGCAAGGGCGGAGCTTCGATACGGATACCGTTCGATACCGATCTATACAAACCGAATTATGGTTTCGTATCATTTGTAAACATCAATCGTAATGTGTAGCAGTATTAAAAACCGTTTGGCGTTGCACAATAAGCTTCCAGTAATTACAGAAAACGATAAAGTAGGCCTACTACTCGATGCCATTGGCTGCAGTCAGACTTGGTCAGACGCAAGCTCCGCCTACTTAGTGTACGGCTTGGCTGGGAATCACTATAGTGAAAATGATTTTTGTTAGCGCGACCACTGCATTTGCAAATTTTAGCGCAAAAGCCGCTAAAGTTAACGATTCGCCGTTTGGAACGTATACAGGGTGATACAGAAAAACTGAATAATTGTTATAAATTTTATCTGAAGTTAGAAATGTGATTACTCTGTGATGGATCATATGTAACGGGTAGGAGGCTATCCATAAATATATGTTTCGTTGGTGTGGAAAAATTGGAACACTGATTTGGAACACGCAACTTTTGAATGGATTACATTAGAGGGGTAGTTACAATTGAAAAGAAGTATTTATCTATGAAATCATCATTATATTATGGCCAATAGCCTTTTGTGCAATATTATCTAATCTACTTTCGATGTACGAGTGTTAATAGATTTCGATATAACGGGTTCCGAACTCACGTAGTATGCTTAAAAATAACGGTTAGTTGCTATGTTAATTTATGTTTACTAAACTTTTCCATTACTTTAGCATTTTTATTCTAAGTCCCATATAACAAATATTTTGATAAATTTCTACAATATTTTGTGACGTGTAAGTATATTGTGATAATTTTTGTTAACATTATTGATTCATGAATTATTCTTAGTTTTCCACCATAATAGATTCTAAAAAGTTGGTGATTTGTATGTATTTTATAAGCAATGACATAATAAGTAGCATTTCGGCGTTTTTTAACCGTTTCTTGACATTAATAATGAACGATCCCTGTGCAGAGAACTGCGTATCGATACTGGATACTTCGCGGTGTTCCCGTACCGGTATCGTTTCGGTGTATCGAAACGTATTACTGCATTGTTCTACCGAATCTGCGATTGTAAACTGATCGTTAATTGTAAAATTAGACTAGAAACTGTAATATACTGAAGTTTAATGGCAAAACGAGTCTACATTGAATGGAAATCACCGCAAATTCTGCTACAACTCCATTGACTGCTTTTTCTAACACTACATCGATCGATCGAGCAGTAAGATAAGATTGTGCTTCTTATAAATTTAAATTTGTATTTCTTATTAAATCTAGTTTAATTGCTATTCATTTGTAATTATTTTGATGTTAGGATGTATATTCAATGTCGCTTCTACGCTAGAAATCACAGTAAAGGTGGTTTTATGCGCAAGTTTAATTAAAATAATTCGTTAAAAATTTCACAGGTTTCGCAAGTTTCTTGCGTGAGAAATATTGCAGTGCAAGATTCCAATGGGCATCGTATGCTAAATATTGCGTGCAATTGTTGCCGGCTGCAACAAAGTTGCGAAAGTCGTATTTCTTGAAATGTTTCTTGAAAATATTCCTGAAAACATCCTCAATGTGTATACTATTGAAGAAACTATATATAAATGTTGTTATTGTATCTTAGTAACCATTTCGACCATTTCAGTTAATTTTTTGTAAAATGAATTAATTAGATTTAATCGGATTCAACGTATTTCAGTTAGGCCTAATTTTATGATTTTCAACCACATGGGAATTTTCTTAAAGGTGAACTGACAAGGTTTTGCATGCTACCCTTTTGATATCACAATAAAATGTAGTTATATAAATATCACTAATGTCATTGGTAAAATCCGTTTCTCAATACGGGGTGATGTAAAAACAGTTAAATATTTTTTCCATGTATGCCTTGATGGGCATGTTTAGCTGGTTATGGTTTAACATTTGTTCCCACATACCTTTTTCTAGAATAGGTACCTCAATAACCTTCCATCTCATCGCTTAAGTAAATGGTTTATCATCAACGTACTGTTTCGTTTCGATTTTTAAGATATAGAAATTAAAAATATCACAAATGAAATTTGGTAGGCTGTTAGCGTATTTATATTACTTTCAAAGAAATACAATCTTGTTGAAAATGCTAGTTACACTGTTGGATGCCAATCTTCAAATGTTCTTTTCTAAATTCCAGGTCATCGGATTGGAACCGTCACCCGCGGTCAACAAAGACTACTACTATAAAGTGTGCTTACAAACACTTCGCAATGTTTTCACATTTGGTATCAAGAGCTTGGAAAAGTACTTCTAGAAAACTGTGTGACCCAACATAGGATGAATTTTTAGACATCATCATTCATTGTCTTCGATTAAATGGAAAAGCATCGATGGAAATCGCGCCATTTAAAGAAAAAGTTTGGTGTTCATTAAGTCAGGATTACTAGGGCATGGTTGGGATTGGGAAGGGGCTCTATTACAGAAACACAACTATCCACCAAGATTTAGGACACCATGGTTCCATACAGACTTTAGGTAGTGAGTTCGTCGTGGGAGAAAAATGGCGATGCTTTTGGACCTCGACGAGGGAATTGAACATTTGCGCTCTGCGTTGGATAAAGGTTATTGTGGGCATCAAGCACCAGGATGTATTGTGACTTTAAAAACATTTCAAGAGTGTTTCTTCACTACTTACATACCTAAAGCAACCGTGTCCAGATGAGTGACATTTGCGCAAAGTGTCGTTAGAGGTTCTACGGCTTCAACTGCGGATGGACTAGGACAACGTCAGCAATCAAACGTAGGAAACTTTTCATTTCTTATGCATGCACTTTATTTAGTTTAACATTGATTAATTTAAAAATGGTTCCATACATCCATCCAATCATGTTCGGTTTTGTTGTCGGCAATCACGGCTGTTCATCAGGTACACTTAAAACAAGGCCAAACAAAGGAAATTACCATATCTGGTTTGAAATAATGTTCAGCTATTCAATAAATTATTGATGTTTACTCTGTTTGGTAGGGAAATGTGATACATTGAATTTGTGGATTTGCCAATTTTTTATCAAAATCTTAAAATCTTATCAAGAAAATTTAAATGTATTTTGAATTAACTTGTACAAACTGTTGCGAGAAAACTAGTGAAACCTTGATAATTTGCCTAAGAACTTTGAAATGTATCGAGTATTTATGTAGACAGTCCAAATTATTTGACAGCTGTCATTAGAAAAATATAATGAGGCTAGTTAGGTACTGAAATAGTAGAGAAAAGTAAAGCTGAGCCAGAGACTAATTTCTTTACAAGGATTCTTTATTGGAAACTATTTAAATACTACTGTATATATACGCGAGTTAATGATCGATACATAAAACAACGACAAGTGATGAAAGGATTTGTTTAACTCTCTTTGTTGATGGTTTGAGATTGAGATTGAGATTTCAATAGCTGAGACAGCAAGCCGTTGCATTGTTCCAGTAGATTCTGAGGTGTGTCGTATTCCGCAATCTTGCCCGCGTCCATTACCTAAGTTGTCGAGAAAAAAATTAAAATTATTATTTATTCCTTTGCAACAAATTGATATAATACTTTGCAAATGCTATGAGAACAGATATTGCAGATTCTTACCATAATTTTGTCACATTTCAGTACCATATCCAACCGGTGAGCAATGATTAATACTGTTCGATTGGAGAATTGCGTGTCGAGAACTTGTTGTACGACTTCCTCCGTCCTGTAAAGACAAACATATTAGTCAGTGATATGTAAACAATTTCAGTTAAATAAGTAGCCTAATAAGAGCATGGAAATATGAAACTATGGGGAAAAAGAAAAGCTTACTGTTTTCTGGCGCTAGATGGATGTGTCAATATTTTGGACTAGCTGTTTGTCGTGACAGCTGAAGTCATTTAGAATAACCCCTAATGTCTGTTTGTGTGTGAGATTATACACCTCTATTTAGTCATTAGCATGGTTTAGTTGGTTTTGTACCAAGTTTAAAGTCTGAAAAGCAGTAGCGATTACGAACTCCAAGTTACAAGGTTGCTAAACGTTAACAGCTCTTATGTAGGTGTTGCATTTTGGGGTTTTAAATATGGGAAGTTTATGGATTGGAATGTAATAGGTGTCAGAATATCATATACCTAATGTCCATGCTGGATTTTGCTTCATCAAAGATTAATGTAAAGCGGTAGATTTCAAATTCCAGACAAGGCTTAACGTTAACAGCTCTATAGTGGGGGTTGCATTTTGGGTTCTTAAATATGGGAGGTTTATGGATTTGAATGTAATAGATGTCAGAATATCATATGCCTAATGTCCATGCTGAATTTTGCTTCAGCAAAGATTACTGTAAAGCGGTAGATTGCAAATTCCAGACAAGGCTTAACGTTAACAGCTCTAGAGTAGGGGTTGCATTTTGGGTTCTTAAATATGGGAGGTTTATGGATTTGAATGTACTAGATGTCAGAATATCATATACGTAATGTCCATGCTGGATGTTGCTTCATCAAAGATTACGATCTTATTGTCGCGCTGCAAAATTAGGCTTAATGTTAACAGCTCTATAGTAGATGTTGCATTTTGGGGTTTTTAATATGGGAGGTTTATGGATTTGAATGCAATAGATGTCAGAATATCATATGCCTAATGTCCATCTGGATGTTGCTTCTCCAAAGATTATGATCTGATTGTCGCGCAGCAAAATTAGGCTTAACGTTAACAGCTCTATAGTAGATGTTGCATTTTGGGGTCTTAAATATGGGAAGTTTATGGACTTGAATGTAATAGATGTCAGAATATCATATACCTAATGTCCATGCTGGATGTTGCTTCACCAAAGATTACGATCTTATTGTTGTTCAGCAAAATTAGGCTTAAAGTTAACAGCTCTATAGTAGGGGTTGCATTTTGAGGTTTTAAATATAGAAAGTTTATGGATTTGAATGTAATAGATGTCAGAATATCATATACCTATTGTCCATGCTGGATGTTGCTTCATCAAAGATTATGATCTTATTGTCGCGCAGCAAAACCCTCGCCAACGAAATCAGCTGCTTTTGTCCCACGCTGAAGTTGGCAGATGTAATACGAGTATCAAGTGTGTGTTCTAAATTTTCCACGACTCCCTTTAGTTGCACTCTTTCCAAAGTTTCCCATAGATCGGCATCGCTGTGCTTTTCAAACGGATCAATGTTGAACCTTACTGTTGCCGAGAAGACTACCGACTCCTATAGCAATGAGCAAATATTCAATTTAACATTAAACATGTTTTAGGTTTACTTTTGAAGGCATTCAAATAAATATTACAGCTTCTAACCTGTGGAATAATTGAAATTGCTTGTCGCACTGTTTGCAGCGTCAATTTAGAAATATCAAAGTTGTCGATGAGAATTGTTCCCGAAGTTCTACAAAGTTGCAGTAGTGATGATGATAGGGAACTCTTTCCAGCTCCAGTCCTACCCACAATTCCAATCTGTATTTAAATAAAAAATGGTTGCAATTACCCAATATTATGAACTATTCGACAAAATCGCACGACGACAAAAAACATTTCCTTAAAAGTTAGACTTAATGTAAAATTAGATTTAAGTAATGGGAAATTGTTGATTTAATAAATCTTAAACCTTGTAATACCCACAAAATAAGAATGTTACTGTCTAATTGTTCATATTGTAATTTGTCTAACTATTAGCGACAACTTTGGTACTATCGTGCGGCGTGACTGCATAGTCCATGTACATTGCAGATATAGACTTGAGTGACGAATTACCTTTTCTCCTGATCTGATGAAGCAATTTACATTTTTCAATGCATAATTGGAACCAGTTTTATATTGCAAACTGACTGCATCATATCGTATATCTCCTTTCGTTGGCCACGTATGCGGTTCTAGATGAGATTTCTTGTCGTGTGATTCCTCCGGTGACAACTTGCTGTATTCCAATATCCTCTCAACACTGGTCATCTGGAATATATATTTCCACTTATTTGTATATTTACATTGAAATATAAAATATAAAACTAAAGGCACAAGTATTCGTGTCGTACCTGATTCGCGGCTTCCGAAGACTGTCGAATGCTGAGTTGCAGTATAGATATCAGCTGGATGATTGGGTATAATGCAAGTCCTACTTCCCCACCAGTTACCCCTAAGCATTACATGATTATTAGTTGTGGTTCTATTATGGGATGTTGGTACTGTTTTACACACCGGCTTTTCCACTTAGAATTATGACCGATGTCGCGACAAGTAGCAAAAGACACGAAATGTCCACCCATTCTGCTAAAGCTCGGTTCATAGACACACAAAGGAACCATGCTGAGGTATTGAGGTCTTGGAATCTCTGGAACTGCTTGATGACATCAGGACAGTTGTTAAATGACCTTATGGATGTTAGGCCGCGGAACGATGAACTCATATGGGCAAACATTGTGCTTCGCGCTGAAAATATACAATGTATATATTAGTACCTATTAAATTATGCTAGCATTACACTATCTTTCCCAATATTGTTCAGCCCATTAAATATTATCTACAGTGAAACCTATCAATGGTGGAAAGTGTCTAAGTTGGAAACCATCGATAGAAAATTTTACATTTTTGCCGCATGGATACGATTAATTATTTTAACAAACCACTATACTGGAAAACTTGTCTATGGTGGAAACTTGTCCTGTCCCTTGGGATTCCATGGGATTCCAACTTAGGCAGATTTCACTGTACTACCACTATTAATTTCTGGGAAGCTTTTATTCGCGGATTTTCAATAGCGAATGAAATTTTTCTTAAACGAAAGGCTTTAGTTGTTGTGTATTGATGGTTTAACTGTACATTTAGCATAGAATGAACATGATAATGATATTTACTTGTGGAATCAACACGCTTCACATCACATGATGTCTTCACGTAGATTTTCCACATGAGCAGCGATACGATCAGGAAGATGACTGCCGCGATAGACAACCACCAGTACGATACCGTAGCCAAAATCATAACACCTAACAATGATGAGATCACCTACAATAACACATTAGTAATGAGTGTTTGATTACATACTATTAACAATACTAAATCACCCTTAACAAGGAAACAACTCACGGTGATTCCATCCATTAGTTTCACCGGCAGGATTTCATCGATGCCAACCATATCATTCGCAAACCGGTTTAAAATCCTACCTACATTATTAAACAGTGAAGTGGTTAATATAAGTAGGCTTCACTGTAAAGCATAGTATTGTTACTTACCAATGGGATTTTCATCAAAAAATTGCATGTTGGTTCCAAGTACGCCGCGCACCATGTTCTCGTGAAGTTTCGCGGATGATTTCAGACATATTGCGTAGAATAGGAATGCAAATAGGAAAGAGGCGATTACAAGTCCTGCTACGAATATGGTGAAGACGATGAGGCATTGTTTGGTTGTTAGATGGTAGTGGAATACTGGTACGGAGAAATGAGGCTTGGTGTCGTTAACAAACGTGTAGTTCGGCGAGGAATGATTTCGAAGCCAACTCTCCTCTGCATCGGACCTACAATGAAATTAATGTTCTTATTCATGGGAAATCTTTGATTAGGAGCTGTTTAACTTGCCAGTAGCTAAGCCAGTAGTCTCCAACACATGATATAGCAACAACCAATAGAGTTAGTGCCGTTATGCAGAGCAGACCGAAGAATCCGTAAGCTGTCGCGAAGTATTTATAATAGATTCTTCCTGGAACCTCTCCTGTTCTTGTTTCCTCTTTCTTGATAGTATTCAGGTTGTTCTGCATAAAGTATTGATGGTTTATATATGTAGGGGTCTTAATTGTGAAAAATAAATGGGTTAACTTCGGATACCGAGAGGATTTTCTTTTCGCTTGGGACGCATTTCGGTTTGATTTTGGGAAGTTCCAAGTACTTGTCAGTGGTTTCATTCTCATTTTCATCTTTTCCAATTGCAACTGTGGCTATTCCCTGAAAACATTGTATAAAGATATAAGACGCTATCCGCTGTTTTTTTTTTTTTTTTTTTTTATTAGGGGCTTTATGGGGCTAACTATTTATTTTTGAATGTATATTCAAGTTATGTTTTCTTATATCATTTACTGTTATTAGATTCTGCTGTTTCCTACTATTATCTTCATATTTAATCATTATATTCTCACCTCCGATAGCGCGATGATATCACAATTGATGTTTTGCAGGAAGTGCACGTGATGCGTAACCAATATGACAGTCTTGTTCTTCAAATAGCCTTTGATACAGCTTTAAGGAATAAACATTGATGTCATTATAAAGCATAGCAATAGATATTTCCCACAAGTGTTCTTCGTACGTACTTATTGAAAATGTTTCTCGCGACAATGGCATCGACTGCGCTCATCGGATCATCCAATAAATAGATATCGGCATCAGCATATAGAGCCCTTTTGAAATGATGCATAATTATGATTGGTTAACAAAGGAAATATAGATTATTGTAAACTTGTCTTTGTTTCTTACCGAGCAAGACCGATGCGCGATTGTTGTCCTCCGCTAAGGGTTATTCCTTTGTCTCCGACAAGTGTCAGTTCACCTTCGGGAAAACTGTTCAGATCCTGGCAAATGGGGAATAAGAAAACACTTAGATTAGTATTTATATTGATGTTCATATCACATAATAGTCGTTAACACATTTGGAATGTAAAAGATCAGTAATTTGGAAATTTATTTTCGAAATGCTGCGCGAACATTTTAATTTTATAAGTAATATAGGAGTTTCATTGAGGGCCGGAAGTGACGTCATTCCCATGCAGGTGGGCGTGGTCAATTTTTGCCCTTCTGTGATTGGTTGACTTCAGTACTGTCTGAAACTATCAGGCACCTCCAACTTCCGGTGATAGCACATAGTGGGACCTCAACCAATCACTGAAGGGCAAAAATTGACCACGCCCACTGGCTTGCTGTATGACATCACTTCCGGCGCACAATGACCCTCCTATACTACTCATGCACAATCTTATTTTTGCCAAATTTAACTTGTTTTTCATTGGCACGTGCGCTTGATGTGCGCGGACAAACCTTCTTAGCTTTCGCGACACTTTTGGATGAGATACAGTATAGTTACCATCATCTAATATATCAACTAATCCCTGTTTTATATTGTGTCTAATAGTAAAAGGTTTATTTAAATTATATAGTGTTTAATTGGGAATATCAGTAAATATTTTGAAAATATTATTAGGGTTAAACGGCACGTGTCTGCGTTAAAAAAAAGTAATTACCTCAGCCAATGAACATATTCGGAGGATTTCCCAGTACTTTTCTTCTTTGAATGGGTGTCCAAACAAAATGTTTTCCCTGATTGTTGATGGAAAAAGCCATGGTTCTTGTGGAACGTACGCAACGCTGCCGTTCACTTTCACGCTTCCGCTTGTCGTTATCGATTCGCCAAGAATGGACAGTAACAGTGAAGTCTACGTAGAATATACATCATTGTAGATTGTATTTGGGGGTTTAAATCAGTCTAAGTTATGTTCTTACTTTTCCTGATCCTACTTTTCCAACAACAGCCAAAAGTCTTCCTTCTTCCAACGAAAACGACACGTCTTTCAATACCGATGTGCCATCCTGATTAATAAATAAACAGTTTGCTTGATTACTTAGAATGTTACTTGTTAAATCTCCTTAGAACTTACTACATAATATTATTCATAACTTACTGCTAAATCACATTATTCAACATTTTCATAAAAACAAAAAATAATTCGAATTTTCGCGTGTAACCGTTAAACCGACAAAAATTAATTGTACAATTGTAGAAACTTGCCAAATACTGTAGAAACTAAATCTTTATATTCATCCTATCAAACTTTGTAGGCAATACTAGCAAGAATAATTATAGTTGTAATAAAATTGTCATCCGTGGCATTGTTTTTGAGGTTCATTGCCCACGCGGTCACGGTATAGTTGTACGTAACGTAGTCTCACCTTGCTCCACTTCACTGATGCATGTCTAAACCAAACTCCCTTCTTCTCTGGCTCACATCCAATGACATTATTCCTTGGTGCCTTGAAGTCTTCTTCCATCAAAAGGAAATCCTGCATTTATACGTGTAAACTCGATGAACAAGTTTTCTAATTTTCTCGCGTGACGATAACTTGCGCGTCTTAACTTCACGTACCTCTGTCCTCTTGAGTCCAACAATAGCTTCTGAGATGTATTTGATGGATAAAGGGAATATATAAGCCATTGATATCCTCATTTGTGCATAGAAGGTAATGCACAGGAACACTGTTTCGGTTCGTAAAATTCCTCCCGTGAAAATGAGAACGATGAACGTGAACAAAATGGTGACTTTGGATGAAATGTTGTAAATTGCAATATCTATTGCTTTTATTAGCCCCATCTTAAGAATGCTTCTCAGTTCCTTTCTGCAAGGTTATAAATGGAATGTAGGAATGTTAAATTTCTTGAAATTTAAATAAATGCCTTACCGGCGATTTTCCGCAAGTTTGGCGCGGAACGGTGCTTCCCACGCGTATGTTTTAATACACCTCATTGCAGACAGGATTTCATTCATCATTCCTACCCTGGCATCAGACACTGTCACTTTTCCTTGCCTAATTAAAAAAACAAAACAACATAACATTTATCTTCCGTTGAATAACATGTTATCGCGAATCGCGATCTCCGTTCGGCTAAAACTTACAATAAACTTTTTTAAATCTACTCAAATATTACAATGAGAACTTGATTATTTTACTATACATTACCTTAAACATGCCCTGAATTTAGTATCTATGTATGATTTGACCCAACCTGAGAATTTAATGTCTTGCGCGAAATTTGTTTTCGCGTTTCGGACAGGAACTCGCGAAATTTCTAATTTACTAAATTGTAATTAAAATGAAAAATAATATGACATTATTGAGTAATAATGAATATATTTGTTCTAATAAGGTATTTAATTGGTTTTATACATAGATTTTGAAAGATTTAAGGGTAAGTTAGCGCGAAAGAGTTGACGCGTCGATGCGCGCGAATCGGAAACTTTACCTTATCTTTGTGAATATATTTCCCACCATA
This sequence comes from Glomeris marginata, assembly GCA_034696005.1. Lineage (NCBI taxonomy): Eukaryota > Metazoa > Arthropoda > Diplopoda > Glomerida > Glomeridae > Glomeris > Glomeris marginata. Next base: position 4,821 of record JAQFZQ010001344.1, on the reverse strand, counting down.
ATTTGAAGTGGGATCACTAGTAGTATGATGACGAATCCTGTAGCTGTTGCAATTCCAGCAAATTGCCACATGATTATTAAGTTGACAGCGCATCGAAGTGGCTCAGACCATACGTTGTGCAAGTAGAGAAAAGCCTAGACACGCGAAAGGAAATATTGCCAATTTGAAACAATATAGAACATGGCTATTGCCAAAATGCTGACACATTTTTGCTGCTTCATATTCATTAAATATCATTACATAATTAACTTATTCCCAATTTTGACCGTGCGTGAAATATTTGCATTTTATCGACATGTCGCGCTGGTTATTCGCTCCGCCATAAAAATTTATCACCTATGTATTAATATACTGCAACTATTTTATATTGATAACTCCTTAATATTGATAATATTTTCTCATATTACCTTTAAATAATTAATGTAACATGTAAAAGTTTTCAACAATTTAATCCGCCGGTTCGATCATCGCAATAGCGACAAACTCAACGTTGCCGTTAACAATTTCTTCATAAATTTTCTTATGTATCATATCCTTTATAGATTTTTATTGTTATTTCTTAATTAATATTAAACAGTAATATCATTCCAGATCATAATTTACTTACGCCTCTGTTGGCCGTATTCCTATAGCGGTTTGAGCAACATGGGCGTAAGTAAACTAGGGAAAATAAAGTATTAAAAATTTGATTTAATGAATTTCTCTTGATTAAGTTTCTTGTTCATATTACTTAGTAGGGTATTAATAATTCAAAATGTTATTTTATTAAAGAGTGATTCACATATTTCATCGATTTGTTCGCGGTAACCGCATTTTCCTCAATCGCGTGTAATGAAAATTAAGATTTAATTACTTAATGGCTCTATTTTTTATAAGTGATATCATAATTACATTGTTTTGCTGCAAATGTAACACTTTTTAAAAAAATGTTGGATGAGGGACAAAGAAAGTTTGCCAACATTTCTTTGTTATGTCGATATCGCGATGTACGTCAACCAACGCAACCCATTACAAAATATCATTTAAAATAATTTTTATATAATAGTTCCTATTAGTTTCCACCAACTATATCATCACATTTTAATAACCCAATTGGAAGTTTTTGTTATTATTAGCAAACAATGGTTAACCGCGTTTTGGCGGCCATCTTGGCATCGCGACATGCGCTTTTGACAATAATTTCACTAACCTCTTCTATTTTCTGAACATCACTAGCACACATGTTAAGTAGCTTTCCTATTCCAATGTTATCCAATGTAGTTTTCTTCAATCTAAAAGCCTGGAATTAAAATAGGATAGAAATTAGAGATTGTCGCGACCGCGCGGAAGATAAGCCTAACCGAAAAACTCTTCATCGGTAATCATTTAATTGCTGTAAAAGCTAATTCATTAACTAATGCTAGATAAGAAAAAGTTGTTTTAGACTACCTTATGTCTATTAACACAGGAGAAATTAAATAATTTAATAGCCGTAATTGCACGCGGCGTGTTTTGCGAATTGCGATCGACAAAGTAGCAATGTTAATAACGTAGCAAGTGACAGCAGGATATGGTGTAAATATTAATTACATTCAGTTGTCATTTCTCATTGTTAAATATAGGTTTTATGCTCTTGCATTTCCTTCCATTCTATTCTTTGTTTCGATGACAAACTTTCATCGCATCGACAAAAATATTTATACGCGTTACGCGTTAATAAATTCACATGATCTGTTTACATTAATAATTACTCTGTATAATGTGTTCCTTTTATCCAAATTACTGCAGTGTTAAATATTTTAAACAGTTAATTGCTAATTTTGAATATATTTTGAAGTTTCTCGTGAAAAGTTTGATTTTTAACCGGTTTCTCGACAATTTTTTTTATATTTAAATTTTAAATTAATAGCTATTACTATTTTACATCTTAACAGTTTCACTGTATTATTCTACATTTATAATTAAATTTATATATTTACATAAGAATTATATATTTTTGTCGCGTTATTTTTTCGTCTAATTTCAAATAATTCGAATATCGCGCGTAGCGATTACTTCAAAATTTATTTATTTTATTTTATTTTAATCTGTTTATGCTCAATTAACCAGTGAATCTTGAAATATAAGCTTAGATATTATTTGTTGTTGCGGTGAATGTTTTTGAAAGCCTTTAGTTGGAGCGCTTTTGCGAAAAACTGTGAACGAACTCCATTTTTAGGCCTTTTCGCTGAATCCTCTTTGTGTTTCAGGGTATAAGCAATAAAAATGATTGACCAATGAGAATTTGGGGAAATTTAAGGTTAAACACACTATATACAGATAGAAAACTTCACGGTAAGATTACGGCGAAATAAATTCTCGGTCTTACCTTCATATATACGAGGTTCGTAATGGCAATGCGAAGCTGTAATGCAGGATAATGGGCAGCATACCAGGCTACATGCATGGATACTATTTGGCCCAATGTGCAAAGGATCAATCCAACTGCATAGTAGACCCCAACATTTTCTTTGTGCTTTCCAATACTTCCCGTAAGCAAACCGAGAAAAATGGCCGTCGCCGAACCGAATACGACAGTCTGAAAAATATAAATGTACAAGACATTTATTATAATATGCCCAAATAAGTATCTAATGCACATTTAATAGACAGTAAACTCACCTTAAAAAATGCTAATATCCCACTGATGATGAAAGCTTTCGTTAGGAAGACTTTCGCGAGCGCGATCAAAAGTTCCGACTTGCCGGATTTATTCCGTAAAGCTTGTTTCTCATCAAATATCCTATATAATATTATTATATGACTTTATTAATATAATTAGTATTATATGTAGTCACAATTAATGGTAATATTTATTTTTCTGTACTAACAGAAGTTGTCGTGAAGATTTACGTGTAATTTCGCGAGACGCGACAATTTTTATTCGCGGATATTTTCAAATTATTTTGCAATTATAAATACATAAAACTGTAATTTTGAATTATTAATTTTAATAATAGTGGTTTACGTAATCATTGTTATTTTTTTTTGAGAAAAACTTACTTTTCAGCGGAGTCCTGTAATAGCCGAGTTTTAAAATCTTGCGGTGTGTCGGTGAGGTCTTCGGAGCAAATGCCAACTTTGCAACCCTTGATGATTATTTTTCCAACCCACCTATGTAAACCAAAAATAATTGTTTTAAAATTCGAATATTTGTTTTAAAATTCGAATATTTTAAAATTAGAATATTTGTTTTAAAATTCGAATATTTGTTTTAAAATTCGAATATTTATTTTAAAATTCAAACATTTATTTTAAAATTCGAATATTTATTTTAAAATTCGAATATTTATTTTAAAATTCGAATATTTATTTTAAAATTCGAATGTTTGTTTTAAAATTCGAATATTTTAAAATTAGAATATTTGTTTTAAAATTCGAATATTTATTTTAAAATTCGAATATTTATTTTAAAATTCGAATATTTGTTTTAAAGTTTTAATATTTGTTTTAAAATTCGAATATTTGTTTTAAAATTCGAATATTTGTTTTAAAATTTGAATATATACTTTAAAATTGGAATATTTGGAAATTTGAATATATATTTCAAAATAAACAAATTACAATTTTTTAATCATTTGAAAGAAATTTTTGATTTTCGCGCGCCGCGAGTCGACCACGATGTGACAGCCTTAAACTAATTTAATTATTAGGTTTAGTTTAATTTACTAGTGTTATTGATTAATGTTAGTGTTCCAATTTGATATGGAATATATGTTTTCGAATATCTAAAAAAGTTAGTGTTTCGGAGCAGCGTTTCGATTCGCGCGTCGAAAAAAGTAAATTAATTTGTTCCATTGGTTAATATTGATAGTTTAGGTTAATGTTCCAATATAGATAGTAGTTTTGTAGAATACCAAACGTTCGAAATAATGATTGTTCGAAATCAGGGAATATTTGAATATTAAGAGTTTGACGCGATTCGGAGCGACATTTCGATTCGCGCGTCGAAACAAATTAAACTATTTAGAATAATTGGTTAATAAATTAAATGAATGGTTTAGCTTACCAGTATAGCATCTTAGACAATGTAGAAGCATTGTCAAATGGGTGAGGGTGTTCCAATTTCGCTTTGTCCATCATCGGAGATGTTGTTATCTCGTTCCGCTGTTCGGCGAGTGGCAGCAAAAATGATTCCAATTGCCTCTTTTATACCCGTTATGATTGGAACTGTTCCAATTAATCTGTGAAACCCTGGTGACACATTCCAAATTTACAATGGCAAATAGTCAAGGTTTAATTAATCAGCTTTCTACGAATGACTTATCGAAGTCTTTGCGTGACTTATATCGTAAGCCGGATATTACTAGATTTCCATTGAACAATTTAAAGAAAATTTAAACTAATTTAAATTACGAATTAATTTCTATATCCTTAACATGTTGACAGTCATAGTATTGTAACATACTATAAAATGGAATTAATTAGTTTACGTCATATGGTATCGCAACGTGAATACGCAAGAACTTTTTATTAGATAATTTTATATGGATACAGTAGTTAGATGGTATTGTTCTATGAAATGTATTTTTGTAATAAAATAATAATAAATTATTTAATAATATTTTATGGAATAAAAATTTGAATTATAATACATTATTAAATAAAAAAATTAAATGGAATAAAAATATAATTTAATACAAATATAAATGAGTAAATTTAATGTAATTAACATATAAATGAGTAAGTTTAATTTAATTTAATTTAAATATTAATAAAGAAATTTAATTTAATTTAAATATTAATGAACCAATTTAATTTAATTTAAATATTAATGAACCAATTTAATTTAATTTAAATATT
>JAQFZQ010001343.1:0-20301 GCA_034696005.1 Glomeris marginata | reverse complement strand
TAAGGGACACAAATAGCTACTTACAAACCAATTATCAGGGTACCTTACAAAACCCTGTCAGTTCACCTTTAAAATATGTTTTCGTCAATGTGTTTGCAATAGCGTTGGTAACATATCTCTAATTTATACAACTCACCTATCTTCAAAACTGGCGAAGATAAATTTTGAATGACCTTGACGCCATGTTCCAAGGTCAATATATCGTCACCAAAAAAGATCAGACTTTCCGGACAATTAAGATACCAACTACTAGTATATTTTATGTCATATTATTCGTTCGGATTTTTATTCAAGGCATTTTTAATTGTACTGTTATGTAATTTTTATAAAAAAAAATAATTATTTATATCTTGATTTCATCCTATAATGTCATCAATATTGTGTTTAATCATTAAAAAAAACAATTTTCTTAATGAAGCTCTAGTTTTTATTTTCATTACTTTTTCGGAAACTTGCAATTAAAACTCAGTTAAATTACTCTTCAATCCACTTGATGAGCATACAAAAGGTTTATCTCGCAAGTCTTTTTTACCTATATTCCACAATTCGGTATTTTTTTCCATTACTGTAAGCACATTACTGAAGAAATACGCGTCACTAAACACTGCTATACACAAGTGGGCTTATCTCATTTTAACAGCTGTATTATCCGCAATTCAAGGATTCACCTTCACATGGGATCAAGGCACCACAATAGAAGCCAGATAAATATTGACGACAGCGCTTTATAATTGAATTGAAGCCAATTCGAGCGAAATAATTCACTCAATCCAATTTGAAATTTCAACTATTTTTTTTTCTCTCCTTTTATAAAATTAACTGTGCCAATTATACGGCAACACTAACTTATACACAAATAGGTCCTATACGAAATACAAAGTGACCAATTCGGATTTGAGACGTATACGGCATTCAATTAGGCAATTGCACTGTCAGGGGAATTCATACATTACATTCAGTGAAGCGTTCAAGAAAATGCCAAAACAAATATTGACGGAAATGACGTGCAGTGTGCTATGAATAGCAACTGCCATTTTCCCTGGGTAAAAAAAAAGGAATAAAAAAACGTGAGTAGATTCCTCAAGCAGATTTAATCATATGAGTGGGACGAGAACACAGGATCTCTGGCACATATATACAGTATATGCAGTGCAGTTTTATTGATCCGATCAATATTACACGTGATAGCAACCGGAAGCCATGTTTTCTGACAAAATCACAATCATACGCTTAATTAATCATCGAATATGAAATATACTTATATTATATCTGAATAGGAACACGACAGAAATTTCCCATATTATTTACAAAATCACATTCCTGATGTTGCCATGAATAATTTCGAATAGTTTTTATTATTTATGTCTCATTTATCCAGGAATAAGGTAAAAAAAAATAATGTATTATTATTTTTGCGAGTAATTTAATATTTCCCCCAACGTTTTTCACTGCTGTATTTCAATTAAATTCAATTAAATTGCCAGTTTTACAGTTTTGTTAGGAAATATATGCAATAAAAATCTCAAATAAAAGTAGAAAACCAATTTTGTCTTTTCTGCAATAAAAGCACAAACATCCTTATTTTTACCCCAAATATGAATTTACGAAATATTCTTACTAGTATTTTTATTATGCACTTAAAAAAATTGTCAAGCTTCCCAATAAAAGATTTCATTTCCATTGTCTACTCTATTCCTGTATAATAATAATAATAATAATTTTTAGAACTTGCGAGATGAGATTGCCATTTTGGAAATGAACGTCGGGGGTGATGGAAAGTGTAGTCAGTCGCATCTCGTAAATTGCAAAAGATGCTATAAAAGGAGAAAAAAAATCTTTTTTTTTTATATCACATGGTCGCCATCTCATTGCGCATTCAGTCGTCCGATTTCGAGGCAATCTCAACTTGCATCACGTGACTAAAGCTTGCCACACGCATTATACACGTAGTATACACACAAAAAAGAAACATGTACACATATGCAGGATATAGAGCGCATTACACTGCACCAGAAGTCAAAATGCACGCGTCAGCACTCTGAGCAGTGATGATGCGCTGCATGCATGCATGCGGCTTTGCGCATGCGCACAACAATCGTGCAAGCCAAATTTGCCAAATGTATACCAATGTCGCTCACAATCGGACTCAGGAGAAGTACAGCGTAATGGGATGAGCAAGGGGGATGAGTAAACGACAGAGGAAAAAAACCTCTGCTGAATCTTCAAAGGATGCAGGTTTAAAAACTTGTTTAGTCAACGGTGAAATATTGCAAGTTGCTATTGAAGTCTCAAGAACTCGAATCAAATATATGTGGAGATTGAAAACTCCGACGAAACGAGACAAATCTGAATTTTAAGATAACTGTGTAGGAAAAAAAGTAAATCATTCCCAAAGCTCAATATTGAAAACGGGGAAAAAATGAATGATAACATCTGCAACAGGAAAATCAGTCAAAAAGTAATTGAAATGTCACAAAAAACTCATCTTTGCAATATTGCCTGTCAGTTATTACATAGCATAGTTTTTTTTTTTAATATAGAACTCAATAATGATATTCTCAAAAATCAAAATGGGGAGACAACGAAGTTAAAACTCAAATTTCCGATTTGTTGGATACCCCCTCCTCTGTTTTAAACATAGTGTTTCTGTAAAACATAAAACGGTCAAATTCCATATAGGTATACCTACTGTCAAATAAACTTTGATATAAAATACCTACATCAATTTACAAGAGAATATATGTAGTAAGTATACAGGGTGTCTGGAAAGTCTGGTCATTTTGCTTATATCTTGAAATTGTGGTGAATAATTGCAAATATAATGACGTTTCCATCTGTAATATCATAGGGGGACATCCATTGGTTACAATATTTTTGACCTTGAAACATTCCATCAAGGTTATTCCGAATTTATCTTTCCCAGTTTTGAAGATAGGTGGGTTGTATAAATTAGAGATATTTAAACAAGGTTATTTCAAACACATTGGCAAAAACAGATTTGAAATCGGCAGACGAACAGAGGAGTAATCACAACAAATCATTTGCATTTGCCCCCATGCAAGTTAGCACTACACTGTTGACAACAGATGCTATGCAGTGAAGCACTACTGCACTGCTGTATAACCTTTCAACTTGGCGCAAATGCAAATGATTTATTGTGCTATAGCTCTATTCTGCTGTTTTGGTCTATAAATATATACATAATAATGAAACTAATTGATATAATGACTTGCAGGCTTGAGTGTCGTGCATTGAAATCAATATGGGCGTCGTGATACGATTTAACTGTTGACTACAAGACGTATTCAATGCACGCATCTGCGCACTTTTCCTTCCAAGCCCATTGCAGCATGAAAATTGTGGAGGGAAGAGGAAATTGTCTGGCACAATAGGAAACTAGCCAGATGGCAACGCACTTTTATCCCAGTGAAACTTCCCAAAACCAGATTACATCTTCTATATACTATACTGTAACTGTATGTGTGAACGGAGAAGAAAAGGAGGAAAAAGCCGTTTGTAAGACCTTCACTTATTACACCATGTCACTTGTAGAACCTCTAACAACATCAAAGCAATGCAGAGCTTCAAAGCTTTCCATCCTTTCCAATGTTTTCCCATTTCATTTGAAGCTAGCCCGTGAAAATTGCTCCAAAGCCTTTCTTTGTTTCTAACCTATTGTCATTTACCTTCCTACCCGAAAGTTATGTCTTTAATTAGTCTTTTCTAATGAACGAATTCCCCCACTTCTTTACTTTCTTTGTTGTTTTTCTTTTCAAAAGTGCATCGTTAATCTGTTGCCTGTGTCAAACCTTAGCATGAATAACATAACTGATGTTTTATACGTTTGACACAGGACACGTGCGACAATTCTTCAGAAAATGTTGCCAAGGTTTGGCAGCCATTCAAATTTGAATCTCTTGTACCCCTCTTTACAAGGCTAGAGAGGTCATTTGACACTCGTGGTGAACACTGTTACTGCAGCTGTGTCCAACAGGGATCCAATCTCCACTTTGGCTCTAGAGGAGGAGGACACCCAAAAATTGTCAACCCACGCTATAGGGGCCTTCCTCTTTAGGCATTCTTTCATACGAGAATAAACTCTTTTTATAGCTGTTTTTATATATAAACTGTCAACAATGAGCTATTTTAATCAATCACTTAGTCAACTCTTGCAACTTCAATGTGATTCTATTATTAATTACACATAGAAGTGTTACATTACATGTAGAAAATTGGCAATTTGTGAATTCCAAAAGTTTAGGGCTACCTATTTGTATTAAACACATGGTTGAGTAACAACAGGAAACTGCCATTATTACGACACTATCTTATTTCCTGTTATGTCTGCGAAACAGACAATTAAATTGCCACATATAAACCGTCAATCTTCATTTTAAAGTTTGATCTTATCCTTGAAAATATTTCAAGACGTTAATAAACTGTATGTTAACTTGTATAGTGCTGCACCAAATTTATCATGTAGGTATGTAGTATATTCAAAATGCATGTAAAAACATTATGTATAGTTAGGTACAACCTACTACAAATAATTTCCATGTACCTAATTAATTATGCATAAAACATGGCGTTGTATCTTATCTGATATTAGCACTTTTTCATAACATCAACATTCTGTTCAACATGCAATTAATATTTTTATATGCAATTAACGTATACTACATGCGTACACCTGCAATTCGATCATCATTATTCACGTAATCACCGAAATAACGCATATTGACGAGATGTATATGATGTAAAAAGTCTAGTCCATGAAAATGGATAAGGGTTGGGTAAAAAAGATGGATATGTCGGAAATGGCGAAAAAGAGAAAACGCAGCGAGACAGAGAAGAGAGACTGTTGAATAGGAGGATGGCTAAAGGGAAATGAAGCCCATTTTCCTCCATAATCTGCCCTGTTTTGCCGCAAAGCTATGGGAAGTGTCATAAATCAGAGCCGCCATCTTATACCCTAGCCTTAAGGCGCTTCTCTCTGCTTCAGTACGAGTGCTACTTCAAAAATGGCCACATTAACTAAACAAAGAAAACAGCCACTCAACAAAATATATAATATAACGTTCCCCTTCCTTGTTCTTCCTGGGGGAGATGATGAGATAGAAGTAGTATCGACTGCTTTTTTAATTAAAAAAACCCACTGAATTTCACGCTCCAACATGGAACGTTTTCAAATCAATATAGGGATTTTCAAATTGATGCAATTAAACGGTTTCCTGAACTTCAACGCCATCTGCTGGGATGACCAATCAACCACATGGCTAACTTGTTCAGAGTTCACAGATGTACAGGAACATTTTATTTTGTTGTAATTTTCAAGGAAATCAAGTGTATGAAAACTATCAGAAATTCATTTCGCATTCATATTGAACACGATTATAATTTTAAAATGCATTCTTGCAAATCTTGTGCAACACCGCCATTGCATTAACATGGTGAAAGTTGCACTGACTTTCGCTTCATTGCAATAAAGTTGCGTGTGTTGGAATACTTTCTCACTTTTTTGTTTTCCAAACATTTTTTAGGCCTAGTATTATATTTTCCTGGCCATTTGGCTAAAAGTTTCCATTAGTCATTACACTATTCAGCGCGGAAACACAATGGACCTTTCATAAACTTGCACAATAGTCTTGAAATAGCATAGAACCGCAGGGGGTTATTCATTAATTAGGTCATGCCTAACTGGACGTTTGCCACAAAAAATCAATTACGAAACACTCTACATGATCAAATCCTAACAATTCTGTTAACGTTCATTGCGTTAGTATCTCCTTTATGGTCACTTTGGGATTACTGTACGTGCAAGTTTAATATGTAGTATATAACACTCTCCAAATTACCCGTTGCAGATCAATTTTAGTATGTGGCTTTATTCTGGTTTTATTGGATCAATGACATTATCTTTGCCACTTATATTATTCACTGCGTTGTAGTAATTATAATTTAATCTGTAATTGCGATCGCTTGCCTAGCTCGCACTTTCGCAATCACCAACCCTTCAGATGGACATTGCAATAATTACTCGGAATTGCGAAATTTTTAAAAAATGGTGCAGGATACGGCATGTATGTGTAGTATCTATGCAAATTTTAAAATGGAGCAGATAACAAAGGCGTAACATTTCGGATTAGTTCAAAAATGTATTTTCTAAACAAATTTAATTACAATTAACTCTCGTCCGCGTTTTCAACGAAATTTATGCAGCGTACATTTTAAAACAAATAATTATTTTAAATAAATTTACATATACGTAATATAGTACTACAAAATTATATCCTATTGTTTCGAATCTCATCAATCCTTAAAATTCCTATAGTACTGTAGCAATACACAAAATCGCCAAAAATTATACGACAGGTTTTATTTGATAAAATTAATAAAATTTTTAGCATCGACTTTCAATAACTTTATCTGTGCTGACTGGCCTAATGGCGGCCAACTATCGCTCAACGAAGTTGTCCATACGTATGCTGTTAAAACCGGTTAAAACACTACAAAATCCGTATTAATTAATTTTGCTTGCATTTTCAAAGATAAATTGTAGTAAGACAATCGTGATTTTGCAAGCACGCAACTGGTAATTGCGGGACTAAATTTACAGGTGCATTCACCTGCGCACGCAATAGTATCAATAAATTCTAATACTGAACGCTATGCATAATAAAAAACAGTGACACGTATAACTACTGCAATATAACAAATAACATTATCACGCTATGACGAAATGGATTGCTTGCGATCAATTTCGGCAAACTGTAAATGAAAATTATCCTACACGTACCAGCCCAGAAGAGAAGCATCCAAGCTGCGGCAAGGGCTTTAGCACACGCCCCTCTCATCCTGCTGGCCACAAAACCACCTCACCCCAGAGCCCATTGCCCAATGGTCCCAATGTGCTTTGTCTCGCTGTTGCAACCAACTTGACCAATTCCCAACAACGTCAACTGTGCACTGAAAGCGGCGCGTTTTGAAACCGTCGGTACCGCCTCCGTTCGAACCGAACGCCGCTTCCAATGGACCTGGTCCATTACCAGTCGTAGGGGACAACCGCATATAATAGGGTGGGTAGCTTGCATTATTGATGACGCGCAATGAGCTCAGCATGCATTCTTATTAATCCGTATATCCAATGCGCTATCAACAATAACTTATTTAATGGCAAGCATGCAGGGAGAAATCCCAATGGCATATTTGGATGAATCATTTGCATGCTAACCCTTCATATTAAAGTCTTTAGTAAAATTGATAATTTAATATACACTGTAGTATCACCTAATTAAAATGCACCATATCTGGAAAATTCTTATTGTGAAATTGAAATTCGACTATAACCAAGAGTGTAGTCAATAATCTTAAAGAATATACGTTTCCAACAAATTAAATCTGCATTAGACTTTAAATTGGCAAGTCATAAAATCCAATTTATATTATAATCATTAATTTCATCTAATTCTGAGAATTTTAGCTATACTAAAGACATTCTCTGAAGTTCTTTTAAATTTCCACCTATAAAAACCTTTCACATACTATTGCAATTTTATTTTGGGAAAAGTATACGTAACTACCGGCAATCTTCAAACACAACTGTTACTCCAACATCCAAAATTAGTGACAAATTGGCTATCTTCCAACGTGTGTGTATATGTTCCAGGCCAAATGAAATGAACAAGACTTACATGTTACACAACGTTTCTCAGTATTATTTTGTTGCACATCTTTACAGACTGATCAGTTTTTCATGTATAGCAAGCTGTACTTTGCTTAGTTGCGATAAATAGACAACCATAAGCAAGTCCTGAAAATAGTGTACAAGACAAAGCATTAAACAGAATGTATTATCCACGAAATGCCACAATGCAATTTCAATATATTACCTTCATGCTGGTATTGATCATGTTTTCAAATTCAGCAACATCCAGTTGAGGCACGCTGTGTACCATGTCCATCAAACATCTTCCAATGTTGTTATCCGCAGGTACTTGTCCACTCTACATTAGAATATAAAACGTTCACAAGAGATAACTTTAGCAATATACGTACTTCAGAAGTTAATGCACATACTATGACATCATCTATGTATGATATGACAGCATCAAGCATCTCGCGCATGTTTTTCGTCGCGACGCTGATGGACTCAACATCTCCAACAATGTCTGTTGTTTTCTTGGTAGCACTTTTCCCTCGCTGAGCAATTTGCACTGTAAAAATATTACATATTTCTACAGTTGGCAACACTATTAAACTTGAAGTAATTTTGAAGTGAAACCTGCCTGCAATAGCTTCAGGTTCATAGTTCACAATTTCAATCGGAAGAGGTGTAAACATTGTCCCATTTGTCCTACCAGGAACACCCATTGGAGTACTAAATATAGAATTACAGCAATTTTAATAGATGAAAACCCTTTTTAGCAAGACAAATTATTCATATGGGTGGACATTGTACCTGATGTATCCTTTAATACCCATTTTTTCACTCAGCAAGGTTGTGTCTACAGTGAGATGGACTGGTTGATTTACTTCCCGAGTATAATAATCGTGAATTAACACAGACTGCTCAGTGATATCATGACCAGTTGCATACCTTAAAAATGGAAATTTTATGATCACTATAACAGCAAAAAATTCAGAGTGGAGATTTGAAAGATTTCATTTGACACGGTGTAAAAATTACAATTCATATTAACACAAACCATCCAACTATGACTTCACTTGGGTTCACTTTCCGGTGTAGTTCATACATATTTTTTGCAAATTCTAAATCAATGGCGACCTGTACGTACATAAAGCCAAAAATCATCAATGTTTCAAATTACGCAGTTCAATTTTAGGGTTCAAATAAATGAACTTGCCTCTTCAATACTTTCTGTGTGGGGAACACAGAAGCAATTAGTCACTTCAACAGCGCCTTTTTCGTACGTTCCTATAATAATAAAACACGTGAAATACGTCAGCAGATCGTTAGGCTTACGGTGAATCTTGTGAATTATCTCATCACTTACCAACTAACGTCCCAATAACTCGAGTTGCTCCTTCATTTCTTCGTTCAAATGAATCAACGATGCTGAACAGGGCCACAGGATGAACGCGAGCAACCAGATTTAATGCCATTTTAAAGTTAAAACGTGCTATTACACACACGGAAACAAAAATGCGACTTGCGGATGCAGATGCAGAACCGGCAAATTTTTGCTGCAGTGGCGCCACTTAGCGTTAAAACGGTAAAACCTTGCCCACATGAGACATCAATACAAGTATAAATAATAAATATCCATTACGTAATTCAAACATATTTTACAAGAGACGCAACATTAAAACTCAAGCATTTTAATACACATTTACATAGTAAGTTGCAATTGTAAATTCATGAGCACTCCTATGCATTGCAATTTAAATCTCACAAATTAAACCACTTTCGATCCGATATAAAAATTCTATGTGCAGGGGTTACAATAAACGTACGAATAAATAACACAGAAACAGGTGCACATTGTAGTGGCATACCATATGATATACATGAATTTGAATGTGAAATTGTTATAATGTTGGACTTTCATTCTTTTAACTGAAGCCTCAAAAGCTCAGTCACATTTCTTTTCACCGCTTGCTCCACTTCTGCCAATATTATAAAAGCAACACATCAACAATCATGAAATAAAACCACCACCCAGCATTCCCACCAGTTACCTTTCAACAGGTACCCAGATTCTTTAATTGTTTTATTTTCATTTTTCCATCTCTGGAATATAAGCAACATAATGCCTGCGTACATTTCATTCGTCACCAAAGCCACTTCTCCTCGAGCATTACAAACACTAAATAAGACAAACTGCATTATAGCTACCTTAAAACTTCACCATTTGTTGATTTGCTCATGAAAATCCATCAATACATATACCTGTTCAGAAAACCTTTCCTAAGAACGTTCAGTGCTATTGCAGTTGCATTGATACTCAACACAGCAAACGGGAAATGCTACAAAAAGAAAACATAAATTGGCATAAAAATCAAACAATTAATAGTCAGTTAAACTACAATATACATACTTGTGTTTCGTGATGTGACAGAGCAAACATATCCATGGCACGAGATTGCAAATGTGCAGAAGTTATAAAGTACAGAAGATTCAATAAGGACCAGAAACCCACACCTCTCAAATCTGTGGCGGGATTACTTCCTGAAATAAAACAAGTATTTTATTAGCAATCCAGACATTTGTGATCTAAATTCTCACGAATTTATCTTGTATAAAAACACTGATTTCAGACTGTCCCATACGTCTAAACATTCACCTTGAAATCCTATTTTTTCCCAATGGCTGCCAATCAGTGCGCATTCCCCTTCAAATTCTCCAGTGAATGTTTTGTAAATAGTCGTCAGCACTCTTTGATGCACCTTGTTGCCAGGCTCAAACGGAGCTATATTTATACGAAATTAGGAAAATAAAAACATGAATATTGACCCAAATTTCCTATATATAGCAAAATATACAAAAATATACTGACAAGCAGCAATTGCGAAAACCAAATTCCTCTCTGGAATCAATTGAGAGTTTAAGTTTTTATGTCCACGTAAGAAGTACCAAATTGCTTGAAATCCTCTTGCAGGAGCTACAGGTTTTATCATCGGCTAAATACAGAAAATTTGATAAATAACATTAGCTTCAAATATACTCAACAAAGTAAAATCTGGCGCAACATCTTAATAAATCAATCCTACATATTGTTATTTTGATTATATATAATTCAATCAAGGTTCAATCCTCTTGGTACATACAAGGTACATATAATATTACTATTACATATGACACCTGCCATGAATTCCTCATAATCTTCTAACTTTAACAAACGAAAAGCCTCATCATATGTGATAATTTCCACATCTTGTTCACGTTTCTCAGGTACTGCAGATGACTCATCAACTAAAATTATATAAATGAGAGTGGTCATAGAATTAAAAATGTAAATCTATACTCATTTCACAGAAAGTAGGATACCTACGTAGGCCTGTTACATACCTGCAATTGGTACAACAGTTCTCACTTGCCTCCATTCTTCTTGAGCCAATTCAAACTGTCTTTTGTCGTCATCTAATTCATTTTCAGTATTTTCTTCGGTAGTTTCAACAGTGTCATTCATTGTTCCTAATTTTTTCATGCAGCAGGGCTATGTAAACAAAATATATATTAAGCCTTTTTTCCAAATATTGTTAGAAAATTATAAATAGGTTCATACAATTATCGCTATTGAGAGCAAATACACGCAGAACACTTACGTAACTATCTGCGATTGTATATTTTTCACAGAACCGACAGTAAATTCTTTACGGATGAGAACAAACTCCCGAATTTGACCACCGCGATTCGCCATATTCGTACGATTGGTACGATTTGCCAGTGGATTTGCGACCACATTTCTGGGTTCGAACACCAGGGTGCGCCACTTTACTAACCGGGGCAAAACGGGGTGATTCAATAATTACGTCACAGAGCCAGGGACAAGATCTGTCCCTGTAGATCCTGGGTTGATTCAATCTTGATGCAATGAGCTAGAAGGGTATTGGTGAATCAGATCAACGAGTATAATTAATTTTAAAATTTCCACATTTTATTTTTTCAATATATTTTAACTTTTTTTCCCAAACAAAACTTTTTTTTTTTTCAAAATTTCCACATTTAACTTTTGTGGAAGATTTCCCATGTTTAGAACAGTTGCGTCACACATCATAAATGATCTACTGTTAAGTAAATTCCAAGGCAATTATTGAATGGATATAAATTTGCATAAGTTCCTATATAAATTGTATTAACAAGTTTAGTGCATGCATGTATAAAGTTCAATTACAAAAACAAAGTTCACATTCAACATGATAATTATAGTGTATTTTAATCCATCACATATTCCACCGAGACTCATTTAATACAATAAAACTCCATCCAGTATGTATATATAAAAACAATATAAAATTGATAGCTTTAAAAATTCGTTTCCTCTTCAATCCATGAACCTGGATATTTCCGAATAACCAACCTGCGCAGTTCATCGAGAACCAATATAAATACTGCAAAACCCACTCCAGGAAACCACCAATCGGCTCTGAAAAAGTAGAAATTTTTTTTATACTACATGCAATCGGCACATCTAATATATTAAAGTACCAGGTTGGAGAAAAGGCTCATCTGGGATGAAAGGTGACAATTAACACTAGGATTCTACACTAGATACAAATCCCAAACATGTATTGCATTCAGTGCCATTATTTCCCAATTTGATTACTTTTCCCAAAGCTTTTGCTCCAATGTGTACAACAGGTGCATTATCATACATACTTGATTGGTCTCATATGCAAATTTTCCATGCCAGGTACATAAGAGAAAAAGGCAGCCAATGCAAGTTCAAAGAACATTGAAAATGTCAAAATGTGATTGCTGGGTAGAGAAACGAGAATTTGTCAGTTATCATTGAATATGAATTAACATAAAACGAATGCATAAACAGTGATCAATGCTTACTTCATTCCTTGGTGAATGATGGAGTTTCTAATGCATTTGTTTATAACTAAATTAGCCAACTGCTGTACAACTATAGCTACAAAGAAAACTGTCTGTGCAGTATCTTGCAATTTCATCCTGTCCACATATGTCTTTGGAGTTAAATAAAATTTCAAATTAAATTGGTGCGCGTCACAAATTATTTATACGGTAGAAATTAATTAATGGATATGTACCCATTCTTGGTGGTAACTGTCTTCCAGGTCATTTATACCATCCGCTTCCCATTCTGCTCTTAATCCAATTAACCGCATCGGCCAAAATCCACACTGACCCATGCATACGAACCACGCAAACGTTGCGCCAACACTCTCCGTTACACCAATCATTCCATACGATCTAGAAACTAGTCTGAAAAAATGCAAGGATTCCTGTTAATATTGACATCCATTTCAAACATAATTATTGCATTTATCATACCTGTCTTTGACCAAACGGTCCGTTGCAGGGTTTCGCGGTTTGCGAAGCATTATGTCGTTTTCCGGCTTCTCGTACGCCAAAGAAATGGCAGGCACCTTCATGAAAAGCCAAAATACAAGTTTTGTATATAATATCTATTTTTAACGTACTTACAATGTCTGTTCCAAGACATATGACAAGCATGTGGACCAAGCCCAAAGGAAGAGGAACGTTCAAGATGACGTACGTAAGGAAAGGTACAATTTCCGGAATGTTGGTCGTCAAAGCGTATGCGATGGTTTTCTTAAGATTGTCAAAGATCAGACGCCCTAAATGAATGCATTAACAAAATCCAAACCTTAGATTACCTTTAAAAGCTACTAGTTTCAATTTACGGTGTTTAAAAACGTACCTTCTTCTACACCGGTAACTATTGATGCAAAATTATCATCTAGAAGAATCAGATCCGCAGCTTGTTTACTGACATCACTGCCTGTGATGCCCATTGCAATGCCTGAAAATAGCCCATGAAAAGTTAGAATACATTCTAAGACACCTGGAATATCTACAGTACAAGGTAGAACACAGAAAATACCTATGTCAGCCTTTTTTAGAGCAGGAGAATCATTGACACCATCTCCGGTAACAGCAACAATGCAACCCAATCTTTGAAATCCTTCCACTATTATTAGTTTCTGTTGAGGGGATGTCCTTGCGAACACAATTTCACTGTGAGTAGCAAGAAACTCATCCAAGTCTTCCGGATCCATGTCTTTAAGAGTTTCACCACTAATTACTGCAGCCTTAGCATCTCTGTTACATATTTATGGAAATGTCATCAAGTTGGAAACAACGAAATGCAGATACAAATTAATTTAATTTAATTACCTGGGATCAACATATTCCAGAGGAAGGCCAGTCTTAGCTGAAATGTCCTCTGCAGTCTCACTTCCTTCAGAAATTATCCCCACTGATCTTGCAATAGCTTTTGCAGTTATTGGATGGTCACCAGTTACCATTACAACCTAATAAGGCATCGATAGTTTATATACAGTTAAAATTCCCATTCATTATAATATTTCATCCACTTTGTACAAACCTTGATGCCAGCACTTCTACACTTGGCAACTGCATCAGGAACTGCAGCTCTAGGAGGGTCAATCATAGAAATTAAGCCAGCAAAGCAGAGGCCAGAAGTCGGAAAATTTATGTCTTCAGCATCAAATTTGAAATCCATAGGGTAGTCTTTAGCCGGAAGTTCGTAATGGCAGAAACCTAATTTATATAGCACAAACTGAATATATTAGAACACATTTTAGTCAAAAAGACATGAGCATCATATTTTACCTAGTACTCGTTCTCCAAGGCTACCCAACTCACTGTTGGCATCAACGAATCTCTTGCGCCAATGGTCAGTCATCGCAACATTTTTCCCATCTATAAAAATAGTATCGCATCTCTCCAGGATTCGTTCCGGTGCTCCTTTCATCACTAGGAGGTAGTGGCAATCGGGAATTGCTGAAATTTGATGAACCGAAACCTGCCATGGTAATTGAATAGAATAGAAACGCCTATAAGTCTGAATGTTCCCATGTGTAGCATATGGGAATTACTCAAAAAGCGAGAAAGCTCTCAACCTGAAACTTATTGGTAGAATTGAAAGGAACTTCGCAAATTTTCTTATTTTCGTTCCTCATCTTCGTCGTTTGGCCAATCACAATTTCGACAAATTTCAGCAAGGCACACTCGGAGGCGTCACCGTCACAAAGACTGAAACAACGATAATTATAGAGCGAGCTAGCTACCGGAATTTAATTACATGCAATCAAGCAAATTGCTAGTTCTCACCGTTTTAAAATGGGAACATCATCTTGACCCCTTTGAAAGTTGGCTCTGCTGCAGAGTGCTGCAACCCGTGACAATGCTTGGAAACCGATGCAGTTTTTGTCATATGTTGCCACTGAAACACATCAATTATCACTATAATTATGCTAATAGACATACCAATATATGGCAATCCGTTATGCTTCATACATTAGACCTTGTACTAGTGACATATATGCAGTTGAGCATAAACATAAACATCCTGCTCAAAAATACAATACTGCAAAGCCAATATTGTACTACAGTTTAACGCATGCCAATAGATAAAAATGAATGAAGTTACACTTATTGGCCAGGCTATATTAAAAGTTAATGTGGATCAGATGCCAACACTAACTTACCAAATGAAAGTTACCTGATTGAGCTTCCGAGACATCAGCCCTATGAATCTGATCATTGAACCACAAATGCGCAACGGTCATCCTGTTCTCCGTCAATGTTCCCGTTTTGTCTGAACAGATGACAGAAGTTGATCCTAAAGTCTCTACAGCCTGCAGGTTCTTCACAAGGCAGTTTTTCTTCGCCATTCTCTTTGCAGTCAAAGTTAAGCAGACCTGAAAAAGACAAATAAAAACAATAAAAGAGGGAACTGATCTTTATATATTGCATTAATTTAATCGCACTTACAGTTACAGTTGGAAGAAGACCTTCCGGCACATTGGCCACAATGGCTCCGATGAGGAAGACTATAGCTTCCAACCAGGTGTAATTCAAGATCATAGTGACGACGAAGAACATGACTCCCAATGTAACAGCAAATCCAGTGATGAGATGAACAAAATGTGTGAGTTCTTTCGCGATCGGTGTCTCATTGTCCTCAAGACCAGAAGCAAGGTGCGCAATGCGTCCCATCACTGTCTGATCGCCAGTTTGCACAACCACCCCGATACATGTCCCTGGACAAATTCATCACAAAGTTTACTTTCATTTTCCATAATAAACTTATTAGCGAATGAACCCATATTAATAAATAAGCTGACCTTCTACGGCGTTTGTGGAGAAGAATGCCAGATTTTTGGTTTCTAATGGGTTACTGTTGGTGAACTCTGATGTCCGAGCTTGCGGTTCAGATTCACCGGTCAGAGAAGAGTTGTCTACTTTGAAAGATTGGGAAGAAATAACTCGGATATCTGCAGGGATCCTGTCTCCAAACTTCACTTCGATTATATCTCCAAGAACCAATTGCTCAGCGGGAATTGTGAACTTTTCCCCATCACGTAAAACCATTCCAAACTGAGGGAAAACGGGAAATGTTTGGCTTATACTTATTTCAAAAGTAGTAAAATAAATACCGAACTGTATTCACCTGTGGTATCATGTTTTTGAAGGATTCCATTATACGGTTGCTACTGGATTCTTGGTAGTAGGTGAAACAGCCGGTTAGAATCACTACAGCTGCAAGGACAATGCCGAGATACAACTGGAATTAAAGGAAAAGGTACATTAATAACGCATGTTGCAGGCTCAGAATAAGAAAATGAAATCCACTAGGATAAACATATTGAACAATTATGGTAAAAATGGTTCAACCAATTATATGAACTGTCGAGCAATTAAAAATTCAAGTAAAGCTTTTATAACTCCAAGTTGTCCTAAACCTCCCAACTTGAAAAATATTTCCAATCATTGTTCATATCTTTATTCCATTGGAGTTTGTTTTCATATATGTTAGATATATTTACGTTGTCGTTGGAAACGTTGACAATAGTTGCAACTTGAATGCCGTAAGCCATGAAACATAATATCGACCCTGCCCACATCAGCAGAGAGAAACCGCCAAACATTTGCCTTGCAAAGCGCACCCATTCAGATATCTTCTTGGGAGGAGTAAGTGCATTTGGCCCATCTCGTTTCAGAAATTCTTCCGCTTTCTCTTTCGTAAGACCCTAAAACACCATTTCAGCTAATATTATTCACATACAAATTAAACATTCATCAATTCTAGCTCAATTGCAATTTTTCCTCACTCGAACTGGATCTGTGGACAGACGAAGGCAGAGCTCATCCAAACTGATTTTGTGTTCGTCCTAATTGATAAAAATACATTAGTATATTTTGAACTTGAAGTTTTCAATTGTTATAAGTCAAAACTTCAGTAACATTAATAAATTCTCCTACTCAAATTAATGTATATTTGGATAACTTGGGTTAACTTGCAGAAATAAATCTGCAAGAAGAGGAATTCGAAAAGCCTTTTGTATGTAACCTTCAACTTCGCCTTCAATGACATTAGAACAAAAGATACTGTTTATTTTACACTTTCCATGTGATGCAGTGAAGCAATTAACCCCTTACCAGAAAAACTGGAAAGGCCAAAGATTGGGTGACGTCATCGATACCTGGGCAAACGGGTACTATATTTATCAAAATACATACTACCCTTGCAATTAAGTGGACCAGTCTGTGACTTTCGAGGGGAGTTTTACCCTTGAAATCTTATAGCCCCATGCTAGCCAGATGCAGCAGTGTCAATCACCTTATTTCTGCATGGCCCATAATTCACCTGAGATATTATTAGAATAAGTATGTCACCTCTATAGGGTTGGGGGACATGGGAGTGCATTCATGATTATATGATAATAGGTTCTGCACGGTGTTGCAGAAACTGGTAGGAACAAGAAGCCCTGAAGCTTTGACATTTATTTATTTTATATTGCAAAGAGCAATGTACCATTTCCAGTTCCCGTTTGAGGTGTTCCATCTCATCAACAGCCTTCTGCATTTGGCGCTTGGCCTTGCCCTTCAGTCGTTTAGGTGTCTTGGCAGTATTTCCATTTGTTATCACTGGACGACGTGGAAGCATGCCACCGTTGACATTGTCCAGACCCACCAAAGCTGTATGAGAGTTGCTCATCGAAATGGTGGCCACAGATTCCGATCTAAACATTCCGTTCTCCAGGCCCCTTCCATCGTCAAAGTCATGGCTCCCAAAACGGCCCCTCTGTACAAATTCCACATTTTAGCCATCATTTAACAAGTTATACGAAAGACAATTATAATGTAACCTGTTCTCATAATAGCACAAGTGTTTGAGGGCAACAAGCAGTAAACGAAGTAATTATAAAACCGGTATTAATTAAAATATAATGATCTTTCATTAAATTGCTTCTGCAATATATATGTATCTGTAAACCAAAAATACTTTTTTATAATACATGGAACACCGCGGATTCATTTCAGTTGAATTGCACAATCTGTGCTGTGTTAATTGCGCACTGTGAATGCAATTACACGGGCTATTTTTGCACGTTATTTTTAGACAAATTTATAATCCATGTTTAGCTCATATGTTATACCAAGAGTTATACTATGCTAAATAAAGATGCAGGTTTATATCTGGACAAATCCTTGAAGGGGACAAGCATATGCAATGATGAAAATGAAATATTTAATACAATGTATACACACGTTCAAAATAAACCAGTTGTGCAATTAAATGTAAATGTGGCTACACTATACTATATGTAGCAACTAAAAATGCACATACAATATTCTTAATTTTATATTAACGCGCAATTTGAGCAATAAGTTATAGACTTACAAATTTCCCGGCCATTGCAGAAAGTAGCTATAGCAGAGTAGCAAATTGTTTCTGAATTCTCCAATATGGTGAACTGGCTTGAAGAGATATTCGTGAATTCAAATATCGAAAGCAGATATGTGCAGGGTCAATGCGTGTGTTTCAGCCTAAAAACGGCTTTAGCCACTGTTATAAAACAAACAAAGCTTCCATGGCGAAAAATGGCGCCAGAAATTTGATGCAGTTGCTAGTAACAAAAGTACAACACTGTTTGCCAATCGGAAGGTCCCATGTCTTTTATAAACATCTGGATGTTGCAGGTGTGGTGTACAACTCTTGCTTAATTACAACACGTGATCACCAGCCAATCTTCTGCCAATGATGGAGCCAATTTAGTGCTGCCAAGAAGGGTGCACGATTTTAAGTTCCCATCATTGGCTAACCTCTTTTATCACGTCACTACCTGGTGTCTGTACGCACATCTGAATTAAAACATGACATTGATGCGTAATTATTACACCCAATAATCTGATATACTGTTCTGAGAATTATAAACCAAGTCAAGCCAAAATATTCAATATGTTTTTTAAGCTGCCAAAAGTGTATATAGTATTGTCGTCACTTACATTGACATTATACATTATTCAGGGTGTACATCGAAAGGGCATTTGTGCACGTGACCTATGCTTGAAGGTTCCCTTTTTTTTTGGGGGGGGGGGAGGGGATTATTTAGATTATAGTACCAACTTTACACAAAGAAAATTCCCCATATGGTCGAACCTTCATAACTGAAAGTCCAACAAGGGAGATGGGGAAAAACCGGGAAAAACGTTCAGTTATTGAAAATATTCAATAAAAAGAGGTTGCGTTTTTTAATAGTAATTCAATTGCATCCATGTTCTCATCTCAAGCTTTTTTCAACAGTTAATTTCCATAATGCAAAAATAGTTGACATTTTAACAAAGTTTCTCTAATAGAAGTTTTTCACTGCAGGTACATAAAATTATGCTTTAGATCAGTTAAAAACTTTCAATAGGCTGAGAAGTTCACGCGTTTTTATTTTTTGGAAAATTAATTCAAGAGGCTGCGGCTGAAAGTGGCGAGAGTAATGCGCATCAAGGCCACTATTTTGCTATGACCAATTGCAACTTTTACAGCTATAGCACCTTGCATGACACAATAAATATCGTAAAAGGGAGATGTATCTTCGTGTTCATTGAAAATTAGTTGATTTCATGGATATTTGATATTCATTGGGTTAGAGCTGGTACTTTTCACAAAGTTCTCACTTAAGCATGCATGGAAAGAATTGGGATTTTTGCTGGGAACAAAATATATGTTCATTATGGCACAGCATACTTTCCAGTCCAAAACAAATTTAATTAATGCTCCGATCAATCACCTTGCATCTTGCCATGAAAGTTCATGTTCATTTCTCAATCACTGTATTCAGACCCCTCTCCCCCTTTATTTTGGACTTTTTGAATTATTGACTGGTAAACCCACTCTAGCCCATGCAGGTAAGCCCACCTACAGGGTGAGAATATTTTAAAAATTACGAAATCAATGACCTTGAAGAACTTCGTCAATGTCAGCGAAAGTGTTACCGGATTCTTCATTACACATAAGAAAATCCAACATTTTTTACCCAATGGCGAAAATAAAAGGAGGGGTAGGATTTCAATGCATAACCCTGTATATTGTTGATACATTTTACATACGATTCATAGTGCCAAAAATCACGGCTAGTCAACTGATTTAATGATTGAACCTCTCACATACATATATTAATAATTTGGCAAAGAGCGCACAACTTTCTGAGAACATAGTAGGTATATAAGTGTTGTGTTTGTGATGTATATTATAGGGGAGACCGGGGATGAATGCACCACTTTTTGCTTTACAATTATTATTACAAAAATCAAAGCGTTTCAAA
>JAQFZQ010001342.1:0-20304 GCA_034696005.1 Glomeris marginata | reverse complement strand
TGAAGTATTCCTGTATGTCTACAGTTAGCGCCATGAAAGATTGTGCCGGATATGACGTCACACAGAAGAGTCGACTCATTACAGGGGTCGGGGTTCGATGCACCTGTGTGCGGGCCGGCAGCGTCACATCATTGGTCACATTACCGCACGCAGGTGCATCGAAGATCGGACCCTGACACCTAAAATGAGTCGACTCTTCTGTGTGACGTCATATCCGGCACAATCTTTCATGGCACTAACTCTACTGAGAGATGAAACCAAAAGGTCACACTTTTTCATGCTTCATACCAGGGCCAATCCCATTTGATAAGTACGAGAGGAGCCTGCAATTGGTTTTCAACAAAAAACAGATGAAACACGGTGAAATGTGATTTTTTTCCTAAGCATATCAGACAAAAGCTACAAATTTCAAAAGCCTGTCAACATGTGGACTTGCAGTGCATTTTTTACACCAACAAATCCTGACACTTCAAACCGCAGGCTCTTTCTCTTTTCTCTCGAACTCACCGTATTTATTAAATCCATTGTTTGTTTGCATGCACATTAAAAAATGTACAAAAACAGACTTCTCAATCTTTCATATTTCCGAAGCAGCTCGAATTTTCTGGCACATGCACACAGTTTCTTACATAACTGGGTTTTCATCACCATACGTAAGATATGTTTTTTTTCTTCTCTCTCTGTGAAAAGTGGCTCAGATTCAGGAGTTCTCTTTTGGCGATTTTCTGCTCATTAAACTGGAAGTGGGCTCTGTGAATTTTTCCGCACCCGTGAGTGCTGTCAAACCGGATTAGCCCATCAAGAAAACTAATCAGCGCCATCTGCATGCGACTACGACGCACCGTCGCACCCAGTCCTGACGTGCTCCTTCACGGTAATGGTCTGGTAAAGGCGGTAATCGAGGACCTTGCAGTCGCAACACCCAACTTAGAAATAATCACGCGTCCCCATGAAGCACTGAGCCGAGCACCCCATGTCAAGAGCTTAATGTCCCACTGCAACAAAACGTCAATCCACTTTACGAAAATGCACATTATTTAGTCTCTCTTCGCTCGCAAAATGCACAGCACGCAGCAAAATTTCATGTAATCCGCAACTCACAGCTCCATATCCCACAACTGACTGAAATACATTCGGCCATCTCCATTAGTCATATAAAATACGTTTTTTTGCTAATAACTAAGGCAGCTAAAAAGCAAAATCGAAGCATCGCAATTTTTAGAGTACCTTGATAATCTTCTATTAGGGTTCCTTAAATTTTAATTCCCGCACCACCCTTGGGAAATAATACCTTACTAACCCATGTCTTATATTACTATCGACCAGATAATAACTTCTACAATGTAATGCCAGGTAAGCTGTTTTCAGGCCGGCAAATTGAATTCGGCATCCATAATTTAATAATAACTGAAATTGTTTGTAGTCATGCAACACCATAATAACTCATATCATGAGGATTGGAGCTAACAGGTAGCATTTTTGACAAAACACAGCGGAATTGGTTTGTTTCCCAATGAACGTGAACATGATATGCGAAATACAAATTGATTCCTGAGTTTCGTGTTGTTTATATAGAAGTCCATGTAGATGACTAGTTAATATAAACACACAAAAGTATGCAGGTTAATTATCCTACTCAACAGTTGTGATTTATGTTATCAAGCAGTGAAGTTAATTATCTCAATCACAGTACAAATTATTTCAAAATAACCACAGACAATAAACACAACATATTATGTGTTCCCTAGTTCAATAGCATACATTATTGATTTTGGACTGAATGTCGAAGGCATCAAACAAAGAATATAATCTAAATTGTGTAAAATATACAACAAAATTGTATACAACAAAATTTCAAAAGTCAATTATTTACGGAAAGACACGAAAATAAAGTTAAGTTCTAATCATTGTCATATCAGACAACAAGTCATAGGAATATGGCTAGAATATGCCCGAGATTATTCTAAGTAATTAATTGCAGTCAAAATTGTCGAGTAAACTAGATTAATAATTTATATTTGTAATTATCAAAAGAAAAGGATGAACGCTGCTTTGGGTAAAATATGTTATACGTTATAGTACAATATTTAATAAATATAACAACAAATTCAAAATGTAATTGTACTTAAGTAATTAATGAATGATAATGTCACATTGCATACCAGTTTTGGTCCTTTTACCCATCTGCATAATTTAGCATTCATTTGTCCCTAAATACCTTTCTGAAAAGAATTCCTGAGGCTTTCAGATTTTGATTACCGGTACCAAAAGTGCATTATGTCCCATGCGCAGCTGGCATACAATTTCGAAATTAATGTATACTGCACCTACTCTATTTGCAGCACACTGTTCCATTTTCGGAATTAGCCTAAAGGAAAAAAATGTCAAAGTGCTATTGCATTTTGGCCAGTGAAAAGCCAGAATGCGTTGCCATGACAAGGGAAATATAGTTTTGTAACTGAAACACGACACCAATAACAAAATAAATTCATCTAATATATTAGAAACATTGTCTATACATACTTTCCTTTCAAATAAATTGCTTTTGGAGCAACGAAACAGATCCCCAAAACTTGTTTTCGTTGCAGAAACATTCGATCGGTAATGATTTTTTAAAATAATACAGTTCTAATAAAAAGTAAATTAGCATATTGCAATTCAGTATAGAAGCCTCTAAGTTAGTAATTGATATTTTCTAGAAGTAATTCCAAAAATCAGCTGCATCGACGATGGAAATAATACACTTTTTTAATAACATAAAAACTGGTAAAATGATGTTTATATTTTACATATTATGATCGAGACTCTTTGGTCATGTGATAAGGTCATAATCCGAAATTATTAAAATCATGATTTTGATTGAAAATTGGATGTGACAAAATGAAAATATTTTTTAATATAACCTTCGCTATAGCATGTGCATGAGTTATTAAAGCACTTATTAATATTATGTATGCGTGGAAAAGAATGCTGGATTTCAACAATAACAGACATAAGAAAACTTTTCCGAACATGTCAACGTAAATAAAAGATGGTACATCACTTTGGGACAATGGCATATCTAGATAACATGAAGTCCGAAGACCAATCGAACAATAGGCCACCATCGCCTATTATTCCATGGGTTTGGGATTACTGTTAAGTAAGGATTCTGGAGGCGAAATGAAACGTGTATTCTTTTTTCTATGCCAGATATAGGTAAATGAAAATGAAGACTGCATGCGGCGATTGCCCGATTAAGCTGGATTCCGTTCAGCCCAATAAGCTTCACAAACCGATTGCATGCCATGCAACTCGAATAGGCAAACGGCAAATGCAATAATAACTTGCCGAGAAACCGATATTCTCGACTGCATATAAATATCAACGATTTTCCTGCATGCAGCAGTGAGCATGGTGCGCAGAGGTGGACCAATCCAGAAATGGCTCATCGATGATCATGATGAAGATGAGCTCGTTTCTTTCAGTCTATACCCCAAATACACGTAAACCGAGACGTGGGTCTTTATCTAAATTGGCCGAAATGATACTCTGCCATTTTATCACACACACACACACACACACATACTCTTCCCTTTCCTCATTGACCACATCTATAGACAGAGATGGAGAGAAACTCATAACCACAGAGTCAATGATCACAGTATTTTCTCGGTCGATGTCTTCATTATGTCTCCCAAGTTCCGTGATATTTTACTCGCAGTGATAATGGTAATAAAACAGTGAGACGTGCACAAAGATATCCAGACGCTAAAGATGTGATAAATGAAATTGGGTGACAATTTGGAATAAATTACTCCATCAAATTGTTATCCAGAAGGCTGTTATTTTATCACTTGAGAAGCCTGAAAATTAGAAACATCTCGAACCAGGTTTCACAGCATCACAATGTAGATTTTCTTATCATCATGGTGTTTTTGCAAATAAAGTATTCTAAGTTAAGACACTTTGCTTAGAGTTTGAGTTAATAAAATGAATATAGGCTATACAAAGCCAACTGAATTGGTATTAAACGCATTTTTGCATATTATCTCAAACTTAGCAATTCTGAAAACTAAAATATAAAACATAAAACAACAACATAACGGTGATTTGTAAAACTCAATTGTTCAATCAAAAAACACTATAATTTTGAAAATTAAAATAAATTAAACTTATATTTACAAAGCATTTAAGCAAATCTTCAGGAACATGTCAGGCAAACGGTCTGAAACATTTGAATTTAAATATAAATTATTTTTTAGGTATCTGCATATATTGGTATACAATATTATTAAAATTGAACTCTACTTCTTTGCCATTAATTTTTGCAAACTTTTGGCTTTAAATGAAGGGGACTTTAAAATACTTTCCTTATATTCATGCAAAGTGTCTCAAGATTTATTGTATAAAGAAGACATTTGCTTCCCTTGCGACATTTTCTGAAATTAAGATACCGTTTTGGTAATTCAGCAGAGTACGCATACATATATAGCATCATAATAATAATTGTGCATAATAAGCGAAAATATACCTTATCGCAGACTCGTTGTTCCGTGCAATTTAGTAACACACTTGCACTGAATTGCATTACAGAAAACACTTATTTTCCATCTCATATGCATGCGTTTTAAAGTCTGTCTTGAAAATATTGTGCGAATTGTACTAATTTACATTACACAATATCTCTTGAGTGAAAAATAGCACACTGACACTTGGCGTAGGGTATGGTAAATTGAGCTGAGTTAATGATACATATCTTGGATCATGCCAATTTTCTATAATATAATTCCGTTTGATAACTATCACTGAATTATTTGAATATAAACTAGGCATAATATTATGAAAGGCGCATGTGCCTTGTATAATTCTCAGATTGACTGCTCCGTTACTTAGACAAATTAAATCAAACAAGGAAAATGCACAATTCCTTCTGCGAATTAATTTACGGCAAAAATGTGCAAATGGTGCGTGCCTCAATTTGGGAGAGGTAATGTCCATGAATAATATTATAACTTAATTACACACCTATAAAAAGTAAAATATGGATACTAAAACTCGTTCAGCTCAAACTTGGAAACAATATAAATTATAACATATATATGTCACACAGAGTATCACTTAAATTTTGAGACTACGTTGCAACTATATACACAGTTGTAATTGAATAAAGAACAATAAGGAGAGATGGCTAATTAAATACATAGGTATGCATGGCGCTTCCATTAACTTTCTAATATTGTTTACAACTTTTTTGATAATTTATTCAACTATATGTAGAGTAATGGTTTTAGCAAACGGCATTTTCATAATGCAAATCAATATGCTAGTTTTTAACCTTTTATAGGTATGAATGAATTATATTTATGGTTTCACAGATCGAACTTGATGATGTAAAATTTCACTCTTTAAATTACATTTGACAATTTCCTTATAAATATTTCACAATTATGTAACATTTGAATTTTTTTCCTTTCCTAAACAGTCCAAGAGATTGAACATATTTTTAATATCCAGTCACGTTTAGACCTATAAAGCAACGAAAATCATGAAAACTTCTTCACCCTATTTATACTATCACTAATCTTAGGGCATTTTGCACTCAGAGCTGGCTGGCAATGTACGAGTATATGGATGCACGATTATTCGGGACAGCTGCACACAAGTGATTGCGGATTTAAGACCTACACCATCGTTGGATAATGAATGATTGGCTCGCATTATTCCCTGCCATTAAGCGAGAGGACAATTCGGGGTAATGTACAATATATGGAACAGCGAAAACAGCACGCGAGAAAAAATATAGTGGGGAAGTTGAGAGGAAAAGGTATTGGCCACTTGTGAAAGCCATAGACTGCAAACTTTGGTCACCAATGTGTGAATGGGAACTGGCAGTTTGGTTACATGTACACGTGAAGCAAATGGGAAGGAACCAAAGACAGATGAGAGTTGGCCTGAATTGGCTGGCGAGCGAGCAATCAAGCAAGCACAGCCAATTGCCAAGAAATAAATGAGAAACTCGGTATCGACTTAAATCATGTACACACTGCAATACCAAATCACTCCTTTTGATAACTTTCCATATATTCATTTTTAATACTTATTTTTAGACAAACTTTCTCGCAAAGTCTTCTTTCTACAGACATTTACTTGAGGAAGAAAATAAGACAATAAAAAAGGCGTTTTTGAACATTTGCTAATACACACAGCGTTAATTACACTGTTGAATGACAACATGGATATACCTACAACCTACAGCTAGGAGATCTTTAAAATATTTTACTTGGCATGCACTCACAACATCCAGTTTCGCTTATAATTGCTTTTAATTAATTGCACAAAATGCACGACATTCTCCAATTAAAGGAAAACATCCTGCAAAAAATGATATTTGTTTAATAATACATTTTGATAATGATCAAGTGGAGGGAATAACGTAGTGTGTCTTCAATGCTAATGTTGACTTAGCCAGATGCGTGAAGATTGCCTTACCTCACAAAAAGATTGTAATGTTGAAACATTGCACGCAACAAATTCGAGTACAGATGACAAATTGTCTAATAAAATGTATAATTGTAGGAAATGATGAGTGTATCCATTACATTAAGAATATTCAAATAAAATGCAATACTTTAGACAATTATTCTGTTCCTGTCGTAATCAAATTTATCTTGGAATTAAAACAAAACAATTAAGATAAAGTTGTTCTTAATGTGCATCACAAAATTCAAACCTCCCGACTTATTCTGGGAGATTGTATTGCCTGCCGTGCTTCATAATTTAAAAATATTCTTGTTAAGAATTTATTATATTAGACAGGATACGAGGCTATCATGAGATTGTAGTATTTTCAATAAACGTTCGAGGCAGTATGCCAATAATTTATCATCATTAATATGTATGTCATATTGGCAAGTATAAATGAAACATATTATGTATGTTTCATGTATATTTTATACAATATAAACTGTAAAATTTTAGAGCACACAAATTTTCAAATTAAGTATTTCATTTATTTGTTAAGTGCTTAAAATAAAACAATTCATAAATGTACGGAAAATTTGTAAAATTTAATACAATTAATTGACATAGTATATCAATTTTAGCCATTGCCAGTGTTCTCCAGTAACAATCATCTAAAGTCTCCTCATGTATTCCAGAAATATATTTCAATTTTAGCATCATAGCTATACATGGCCTGGAGTTTAAATTGCAAAACAGTGTATTGCCCAGTGCATCTTAAAATGAAAACTGAATCGATACAAACACTGCAATGATAACAAAAAGGCAATTTCCCTGACGATAACACAATTAATTGTATACCCAACAAAAGGTACTAAAACCCCCAAGTTATATAACTACAGGATTTTTGTGTCCTTTCCCTTCCTACCCATAATGGTTATATGGGCCTTATGACTTAACGATTGGCCCAACATTATTTTTGTATACGACCAATACCGGTATATGCTATGACAATATAGCGTTTTAGTGGTACAACCAAAATGCCATGAAATGCTCAGTTAGGATTTCGCCAAACTAATGTGTACACACATGCGCTGCTTTCAGTTTCTGTGGAAATTATTTCCTTATACCTCTCTCGAGAGTTATCCCGAACACATTATACACCTACAATACCAACTTTTCTAATGTAATGACCCCATTTCTCTTTATGCGTCCATAAACATCATTTCTCGCAAACACGCACATTTTGCTTGAAATTGTTGCACATGCTGTTGTAATAATAGTAAATTCAGTGCAGCACTCATTATTATTACTAACCAATTTTCTAAATACAATCCCAATAATAGTTATTATCGCTGATAGTGAACACAAGCAGTAATGGCTTTTATTTTAGTGTGTTTTATAGGCATTCCAGATTTGTCAATTGTCGTTTAGAGCAGCTGCATATACAATACAAATCCAAGGCTTCAGGGATTTTTATCTATGCCATTGATTTTGTCTGCTTGACTTTCATACAATCGTCCAAGTCAATAACGCTTCCAACATTGTTAGAGCAGCCATTGTGACAGAAACGTATTTTGATAGGGAAACCTGTAGTGAGTGAGTGTGGTCCATGTTGTTCCCATGGCAACAGCGAACATGTATTGTGGAAACTAGCTGCAGAACTGCTTCAAAGAACGAAACCCTTGAAAGTGGAAGGGAAAACAAGAGAGTTTCGCATTACAGAATATATGTAGGGTTTTCCTGTGCTGATCCACTCGTAATTCAAGCCAGACGTGCACCATACATACACTAAATCCTCTATACATGAGTACAGGGGATTAACAGTGGAGACTTGAGAGAGACGAATATAGCTGCAGTTGTTACTCTATGATTAATCCGAACATATCCCACCAAAAAACAGACAATGAAGCAATTTGCTCACATTGGCGCCAAATAAGGGAAAACAGAAATACAGAGAGGAGGACCCACAGCTTCTTTGCCAGAGACTCAATTAGGGAGGGGGGATTGAGATACGGATCGTCAAGTGCAATGCCAAGCCTCGACATTGGTCGGGTCGATCCCTATAGCTGTTTTTCTGACTTCCAATATTATGTTCATTGGCAGCACCCCATTCAATTAAGTGTGTTAGGCGATTTGGTGCAATCCAGAAAACAATACACTGCGACACAAATCAAAGATACTGGTACCCAAACGTACAGTTAGTTTCCTTTCATCCTTCCTGGCATTTCCTTCCTGGACCTTCTCCCTAACAAACAAAGCAAGCTTATTCTATCAGCTGAGCACGCGATGTTTGTGCGGCATTTATATGCCAATTTCTGCAATTCAGTATATACGTATTTCCATTGTATCGTGACAATTTTCATTTCTCAGAATAAGCTGGTGTATGAATGAACAGGCACATTTGGTGCGATTTTACGAAGGCTTATTTAAAGAGGTAATATATACAGTGAAACCTGCCACATTGAACACCTGGATAAATTGAACACTTGTCTACAGTGAATTCCAGTCCAATCTTGCAGCAAATGGCCTGCTTGCAGCTGTGTGGCCGTGATGCTCCCTCCCCTTATTAGGGTGAAAGTAGACTCGCCGACGCTAACCTGAAGAACATGTGCACCAGCGAGTCTACTTTCATCCTAAGGGGAGGGAGCATCAGCCATTTGCTGCAAGATTGGACTGGAATTCACTGCATATATAACGATTTTTAGCAGTCTCAAACGTTAGTCATAGGAAATACATCGACAAGGACCTGTATAAATCGAACACTTGCCTACTCTGAACACTGAACATTGTACTTTTGGTCCCAGCCAGTACCTGAACCCGTGTACAGTTGTGCAGCTGGTTTCGGTTACAGTCTAGTTATCCTAGTTATCCCCACCTGAAATGCTCAAACCAATGTCAATGGAGCATTGCCAGTCAAGTACATGATTAGAAAGAGTCACATTAAGCGAGACCATGAGGATCAAGGAATCAGTGTTAATGGGTATCCCAACATTTAACATAGGTCTAACAAAGGTCTTAGCCTCATGGCAATAATGGAATGATGTGCTCATGCACTGCAAAATGTAGGGAAAAGGGAGTCGAGTTGAGCGCACGACCGAGCGACTTTATTAGAAGTGCATCACATTTTGCAAGCATTTGCTAGCACAATTGACCCTTTTCATTGTTCTGCCATTGGCTGAAAGAACGGTCGAAAAATGGCGTACTTAGCGAGAAAATTTGTTTTCAGCCAATCGGATTACATAGTTTCCCTCACTATAGCTTCCATCTTGGCAATGGGAGGTGCTGATATACTGAAAAGGGTAAATTAGTGCCCAATTAATAAAGCAGTGAAATCAGTAAACTTGTAAAATTAAAAAGCACAGACCAGAGCTGTAAGCCAAGTTATTGCCATTAGAAGTTATAAACCTTGATTTCATTTAGGGAATTTAAATGACGGAAAAACTCAATGCAATGTTATAATAAGTATAATTTGTTGACAAAATTAATGAAAATAATCCCACATACAGATTAGCAATCATATATAAAAATATCACCTGAATGTGGAATCTTCAAACTAATGCATCTTAATATTTTTACAATTTGACTATAATCCATTTCATTCAGGAACCTGAAAATATATTCTCCTTAATAGAGTCCATCTATGGCATCATTCTATTTCAACAGAAAATGAAACTTGCGCCTTTTGCAAGAAATATAGTCTTCTAACAGTAATCCGCATACTGTCAGCAATCGATCAAGATTAGGGAATAAAAACTTTTCTTAGAATCTGAAGGCCACAACACTGCTGCCTCTAAGCATTCTGCACTCAAATACAACTTGCCTTGAAATATCTTTTATGGGATTACTGCTACTTGAAGTAGGATCTTTTGCCTTTGCATTTATTTTTCTGGTGGTAATTGAAAATCAATAAATCCTTTCGACATATTTTGCTACAAGTGGAAACCTAATTCGATTAACACCGCAGCGAAAGAGTATTAAATCGCAAACAGAATGCGAACCACTTTTCCAATGTCAAAATCTGCTCACTCCCACTTTAAACATGCTGAAATTCCGATAATTATACTTTTAAAGCGTGTTTTCAACTCACAAATGCTGCATATACATGTGTTGAACTTTTGCAAACCTCTTTCATCAACAATAACACAAAACACTGCATTGCGGATCATTTATGCAAAACTATGACGCAACTGTAGTTTTTCAGTATGCCACTTGGGAGAAAATTAATCATGACGGATTTAATGAGGAAATCGGTCGTAGGAAAGCCCAAATATGTCTGTCGTACACATGCAAGATAATGGAGTTAACCAGAGGATGAGAAAATATCTCCCTGTATTTAATTCCGCAAAATGCAATTAGGCGAGCAAATCGGCCCTACTTTACATCTGCGCAATTTGCTGTATACTACAGACATGGTTCACATCCTGCTTTATTTGTTCCCTTATCCGATTTTGACCAATTACGTCTGCAATCATATATATACAGTATAGTGGCTACTATTCACAGAAGGAAAGATCTCATCCGCTGATCTTTCATGGGAATTAGCGCCAAAATCAATGATTCCAGAACAGGCAGGCAGGCAGCGCAGGAGTTCATAAAGATGGTTGTGTGGCAGGAACCTCCTTGGAGACCCATGCAACTGGAATTTGACTGAAAACGAGCACCCAATTTCGGTCATTTCGACCAAATTCAGGGTTCATTGTAGTGCAGCTGGTTTACTAGCCATGTTCAATGAAACCCATTATACGACACAATTTGTCCAACAACATTGCATGGACCAGGCAATGCACCTTATTTCATTCTCAACCCATGTTCAAACAAAACATATTTCAACACGTAATATAATACGAATGAAAGCGAACCATTTCCAAAGGAATTTAGGCTTTTACTTTGTCATACATGAGAGAGACTTTTGTTTCCTGTGTAAACAATTTTATTCAATTTTGGTTTTGAAATTGTTAATATTCATTTTGGTTGCACAATCAATGTTGAATTGCAAGACCATTGCAAATTCTATGTTTGTAATGCAAAAATTGGTTTTTGAGGCATTACAAAGGGTGGTTATTGAGGTCTCATTCTGATGTCAGGTGATGTAACAATTGTGGCCAAAAACAATTGTCGCCGATATTGCGCTGCAAGAAAGACAGCCGATACCAGCGCCCCCAATTCCAACCCCACTTAACTAATAGATGAATAGAACAGCATAGGATGTTTAATTACGGTGGGTGGCAATTGGGGCACTGGTATCGGCTGTCTTTCTTGCAGCGCAATATCGGCGACAACTATTCTCATCAGGCTGTACATCTTTGTAAGGTTAGTTCTCACTTTTGGAAGTGGAACCTTACACTTTGTCTCACTTGAAGTTGATTTTCAGTTTGGAGACGGAATGAACATGCTGAGTGAACTGAATAAGTGATTTGGACTTTATTAACTCGGCTTCGACCATAGCATCACCCATGCTACCCCTTTGGGCTCTAAGTGAACTGGTTATCTCTGGTGCACGCATTGCATTTCACATGCTTGGACAGTACCATTGGCCTTGTGTCGTAACTGTGCGAGTCTGGGCTAAGTTTACCACTCGGTTACGACATACGAGGAGATATCGTGTAGCATCTACTAAGCAATACTAAGCAATGAGCATTGTTACACATTGCCTTTTATACCCTCGAAGCTTCCACGTCCCCCAAGGTTTGAGACCCATAAAACATCAAGGCTGACATAATGTGTTTTTTCCCTCAATGGCACCGCCAACTATGGATGTTTTGAGGTCCGAAATAGAGCAAAAGGAAGGGAGTAAGCTAGGGGTGAACAATCGTATGCACTGCTACCATGCGCACCCAAGTGCGCCCCTTACATGTTGTGCATATTTTACACATGTAACATGATGCTATGAATGTGTAGCAATGTATCCACAAGTTTCTGAGGAAGGTTCCAGCCACACCTTGGGGCGCGGCTAAAAGGTTGCCCCTTTAGGCCAATCAGAGTAAATAAAACTAACGTTTGTCGAAAACGTTCGAAAAACATCTCGAAGTGTCCGTTATATCGACGCTCTTGGGAGATGATTATTGGTGAGTATATTGATCTATTTTCACCATAAAATGATACTGTTAGGATTTGCTGTCAGTTCACCTTTAAAAGGAAAACAAAATATTTCTTAATACCCAGTGCACCAAAACTCACCAACTTAGTTGGCAGTTTAGCAACTTGCAGGAAATGGATGGTGGAGGTTAGATGACGAGAGGCGGGCTTAAGACCTGATGGCCTCCACAACGAGACCGCAGTGTGCGTGCTGTGTTTGGTTTAGGGGGAAAGGAACAACCCCAAGGG
Source organism: Glomeris marginata (assembly GCA_034696005.1). Classification (NCBI taxonomy): domain Eukaryota; kingdom Metazoa; phylum Arthropoda; class Diplopoda; order Glomerida; family Glomeridae; genus Glomeris; species Glomeris marginata. The sequence goes on along the minus strand of JAQFZQ010001342.1, from coordinate 7,536 downwards.
TGAACCGTTATTGATTTGGACAGGCCGCACGCATTCGCCCAACGTGTGCATATAAAATATTAATCGTGGATACAATCGCGCGACCATGAGTTATTCATAACAGATAGAGAGCCGTGATAAATATCCCGCGACAACGCTAATCGACTTTATAGCTGCACAATGTATATGGGGCAATACGAAACCCACACATGTGTCCCAAGCCGGAGCCTATAGTTGGTAATAGGGGGTAGGACCTTTTAGTGAAAGGTTGCATGCGGTATTCAATAACTAATAGCTGTCAATCATGGTCAAATACACACAACCCAAATTCAGCGATATTCACTTCGCAGTAACCAATTCTGCAAACAGAAATGCTTTAATTTAAATAGTGCCGTATAAAATTTAGCTGGAATAGTGTAATTACTCACTAGGATGTTTACAACAGTAATATGTATATCATACACGTGGTATACACTGGCCAAAATGTTTTGGACTAAAATGAAGAATAATGTTATATAAATTATTATATTTTACAAAATATGTTTGACATTTTTCTATTTTACAAAATGTTAGAAATTATTCCAATTTACAAAATTTACAGCATATTTTTTTTCATTAAATAGTCAAATAAGCTAGATTTTCAAGTGCTTGGATAAAACAATTTATGAATCTTTGGCATGTGGTGATTTAATTGAGTAATAGCTGTATACGAATCAATAACGAGGCTCATTAAAGCATTTTGTACAAATTCCTATATTGTGTCACATTTTAACTATTTAATTTCAGTATATATTTTGCAAATTTGCGGAAAACTAAAATACTATATCGTGCAAAAAATAACGTAGCTTTACTACAGTGTAGTCGGTTATAAAGATACGCAAATGGATAGCGAGGACTTAAAAATACGTCATATCTACCAGAAAATGTCGTGATAATGCAAAATTAACTAGACTATATAACACCAACCGCTGAAAATACAAATCAATAGTCGTAACCCATAATGTACCAACATTAACATGATATTTTCCATTGCGCTCAGCATGAAAGTTTATGGGGAATGGAAAAATCTGCAACTATATTTTAATCTAATTCCGCTAAAATGTATAAACTTGTCAACCGAGATGTTCATTAGGGCTTTTGAAAATTAATAAAATATATTTAGATAGCCATTATTGTTCCTGCAACCCAATTTAATGGTGGGCGTTACCCAAATTGCAGCAATTGAAAACCTTCAACTACAATGAATCTGGACATGCAAAAAGTGATTTAATATTCCATGTTTAGACCAGAAGCGCATTTACAACATGTGTATGTGGACTACCTCAAAAATGCTCCTCATTAATACTATTGTACTAAACTGAAATATACAGGGCGAGTCTCAAACATATATTCAGATTAGTGTTAATATATACAATGTTAGTCGTCAAATAGGTATACGAAATCAACCAATCTACTAAATGCCATACTGCATTGATCATGTGTGATGCAGTGAAACCTCCACAAAAAGCTCCCCATTATATTATCAAAAACGAAAACTCAGATACGTATTTAAAATGGTGTATGAGCATCCTACTTTTTTTGTATTATCTGGAATGCACGGATTGCTACTTTAAGTTGTCTTAGTAACTGTGTAATAAATCAACTATATTAGTTTTTTCAAGCACTTGGTGACGATGTAAAATAAATCTTTTATAAAAACTGAAAGATTACTGAAAGAAATATGAGGTGTCATGTATTACAATCCTGCATAATGCTGCACGTATGCCAACTAATTCGCGCTTGTAATGTAATCTTCACAATCTTCACTCAAAGTTTTTACTTCACTCTACAAAATCGGTTTCCTAAGAAATTGGGGTTCAATTTAGCTTTATGTAGTAATTCCCATTTCAAAGTTTTTGCAACTTACTGTAAAGACACAAATTACGAACTACATAGGGTTCTTAATATGCACCTATCCTAACAATGCTAGGAACCTCGTTGTATGAGCTATATAACATACTGATTTTATTGATTTCTTTATATCTTCTTAAAATTGTAGATCCTAAGTGTTAGGCTATACAAAGCTCTAATGGATAATAGATATCAGTCCAATATTGGTCAAAATCAATTAAATTGTGCATAATAAATATGAATGAATTCATGTAGCGCATAATTTCAGTGTTTGTGACAACAGAAGAGTCTGCGAAAACAATGTCGTATGCATTTATATACTGTTTGGCACCATAAGAGGCGACCTGTCCATTATGTCAGCCACACCCATTCACTGAAAATGTCTGTATCCATGCACGCTACTGAGCTACACCATGTGTACGAGCACACAAATTGAATTTCATGATTCATATTCCACGTGAAGTGTGTTAAAGCAACTCCTTTAAAGATACAACAGGCATACTGCATTCGTTGTATGCAAATTCGAGCACAAAGTTTCGAATTTCCCTTGAGCTAAGGAAAACTTGTATTATAATAATATCTCTGTAGTATCACTGGTATATTGCTTTACCATTTACAAATATTGTTCTAATAACATACAGTAGTACAAGACACGAATATACTGCCTTGAAAAATTGCATCTTTTTCACAATATCGTTACTATACACTGGATCGCAAATGTTGTTTCTCTCTAATCCTGAGAGAGCACTGTAAATTAATTTTTCATATTCCTTGTGTTGTCTTTGTTCCTACCTCCAAACAAAATATTTCATATGCAAATAAGAGCATGGAAGGCATGCATTTGAATTTTTTAGCATAAAAATGGCCAACATACAGCTTCCAACCTTGGTTTGCTCACTTCACTCCCCCTCACTCCCTAGTGCCTGAAAAATATCTGCATCCATATGCTCATTTCGCTGGCAACAAAAATGCTTTTAATTCTTCAACCTTGAAGTCTGCTCATGCTATAGGATTACTTAAGAGGTATTTATTCAATAGTCTCAGGTGTACAACCTATCCATGCAAGAATGCTCCTCCTAACACATTATTCTTTTCACATATTTCATGGACAGCCCCTCTTTTGAAGTGCTCCAGGGAAAAAAATATATGCCACAGGAACCTTTGGAAGTGTGCATGACTGCATGCATGCATGCTTGTGCCAGCAGCTACGAAAATTTATGCACATGGGTACTCCAGCCGTTTAATTACGTGGCACTGTGTGAATGCAGAATGAAGCGCATTATTGCCTAAAGCATATCACCAATCTTGCAAATCGGAACAAGCAGCAGGCCGAGCCAAATTTCATTAATCGTAATCAATTTGGCTCTCAACTGAGCTGTATTCTTTGGCATTTTAAACCCGAGAATGAAGCTGAAGAGGCGCCAACCATCGGGGTTCATGCTGGTCCTATTTCGCTAATGTGCGTAAAATCCAGCTTTAAATTCATAAGCATAATTAATTGGATTATAATTCGGCTCCGGTCGATAGAGATATCCGACTCCTCAATGCCCAAATCTTGGCAAGCAGCTTAAACTCACACTACATACAGCAGCCTGCATATACGACCATCAACTTTTGAACACTCAGCACAAATTCCAATTACATTTTGCTATGCAAGATCCACGTGTTATTATTCAGACCATCTCTGAAGTTGAATTTTTTTACCTATAGTAAAGTGTATTCCTCAGGACACCATTAGCATCTCGGGAGAGTGATTATATCGGAGAGCATGGGACATCAACAAGCATATCTGCACCAAGATCGTCATTATTGTTTAGTCGCCTCCTGGATGCAATCGACGCCTACTTCAATCTCCGAAGATATCCTACTTAAGTGGCTTCCTTCACGGCGCGATCAACATGCAAACTGATGAAAACCTTGGCGGTTGAGAGGCAATTTCGCATAAAACCGCTCGTTATGTTCCTCGGGAGTCATGGAAATGCGCCAAAGCAGAAGATTATTTTTATTGCTTTATGAGCGCATGAGGCAAACTTTGCTCGACACGTTTTCTCTGTCAGCTCCCTGTTTTCTCATCCAATCGGGTTACGACCGTCGCATCGACTTGTCTACGTCTGAAGATGACGCTGCACCATCATTTGTCTGCGCAAATGCAGAGAAGCGTTCCGGTAATTACATTTGGTGCGTCGAAACAAACCGTCCTCGTAATCTATCTTAATTAAATGCTGATGCAAGCATACGTAATATAGCCATTATTTTATACCAATTACTCCGGCACATTCAGCTTCATCGCATTCTTCAAGAGCAGTTTCATGACAATAAAGAAACAGTTGACTAAATCCGCACCAACTAAGGCAGCACTATGGTGCTGTTTTCAAGAAGACATTATTGTATTATCGGTATACCTTACTAAACATTTATTTGAATTAAATGTTTACTGTTTTGAGTAAAGCTCCAAGAAAATTGCTATTCACTCCATAAATTATTTAATCCTGATGTGCAATCTGTACAAAATCAAAGCAAATATTGCTGGTATTTCACTACATGCAGACACCAGCAAGTGGTCAGTAATAAGAATACTGGATATGGAAACAGTCAATTTCTAAAAGCAATATAGCTTTTGTTTCATTCTATATAATGAGAGTTGTTCCTCGATTTAATTTAGGTTTATTGAACACTGCATGTATTCACAACAATAAGCAAAAAGTCCATATAAACAAATTAAGTGAGCATAATAGATTTGAAACAGCATGAGGAGTTGTTAGTCATTCCTGCATGCTATACGATTAAAAGTTTCCATGGAAATAGTAAATAAATTACGCGGATGATATCCAATCAAAATGCTTGCCTAAGGTTCCTCGCAAAATAATACAGTAAGAATTAAATTTAAGATTACCTTTTCTCAGTACAATTAATAATACTAATATATACCAAAGAGAATGTATAGCTCTATATTTTGCTTGCCATTCCGCAAGTCTTGTGATATAGCTGTGCTCAAAATCTAGCAATTCCGTAGAATTTCCGGAATGCTGCTATTTTACTGCGTAAATATTGGCTTTATTATGCTGCATCAGCTAGGCCTGCTGGGTTAGTTTTTATATGAAAGCCAGTGGTTGTCCGTTACCGTTGATCCGAAATAGCAGCAGGTGTTTGTGCACAATTGAGCTGCCACTCAATTCTGAGCAACATTGCCGAGCTCTTTCATACAGTGATCGAGTGATTTTTCTACTGGCAGTGAAGGGAATTGTGTTTAACTATACCTTTCCAGTAAATATAGCAATTTAACTGAAAGGAATGGCATTGGGGAACAGGTGTGCACTATTATTGTCGAAAACAGTCCTTTACAATATAGTAATCATAAAAACTCAAAACATCATTATTAGAAATTAATAAGGTGGATTTTTGTACACATGATATAGCTTTAGGGTAACATTTATTTAGCAACCATTTAACTGAAAAAACCATGCGGCTGCATAATATGGAATTAATACTGTATTCATCCTATGCATTCGATGGTATCTACGTATGTTCGCTCTTTGTTTGCCCTAGTGTAAGATTTGCCCTGTGTTATCACAAGAGCATTTCATTCCAGATAGTGCAGCAGAGCTGACTAAAGGTAATTCTTCCTGATTTTTTGAATCCTTCCAGCAGATATATTCCACAAATGACCAAATCTGGGTTTTCGCATAAAAACCCTTATCCTATTCCAGAAGCACACCCAAATGACCAAACATATCCCAGAGATTTTCTGTACATTTAAAATACCTAAATGGGAAGAATAAGGTGTAATATCAACTTATTTCGATGTTATCTATTACACGACCTGTAAGTAAAGCATGGGTTATTACTACGTGTATGGAATTAAAATATACTCGCGTATATCCATTCTAACAAATATTATTATACGCATAAGTAAATAATTTTTAAAATGCTTCTAACTGAGCTTTATTGAATGTATATGAAATTCTTCAGGGTCCAATTGAGCAATGCAAACAATTTGCATATACCTTGTGATGTCACACATTGTCCAGCATGCACCCAATCTTATGCTGGACAATGTGTGACATCACAACTACTGTTGCTAATGGCAACATCACATTCCTACAGGAAAGTCTGTTCATGGAAATGACCTCATTTTCAATACGCGGTAACGCCTTTGTCGATTTTACACTTTCTTATACAGTAGCATATAGTATACCCTCTGGCAAGTTCATCAAAAATCAGAACTTTCCTATGATCCCTCGAAACTTACGACACCATCACCCCCTATGCCGCCTCGACTTTCAAGCTCCGTTACCTTAATATATTCCTTCGTGGTAGCAGTCTGTGTTGGTTGTTTAGCGACAGAATCGAGTTATTTTCCCTCGAGTGTGTTAGTGTAACTCCCTTTGCCACCATCCCTATTCATTCAACACTGACGATCGAGGCAAGAGAAGACTCACAACAGACGAATTACAATTACAAAGCAGCTCCCCTAAAAATAAAGCAGAGCAAAACTAAACAAAGGAAAGCAGTGGATTTACTCTGAGCATTAAATATATACTTGTAAGTAAAGTTGCACCTGCACCATGTACAGCATTTTGTACTACGAATGCATGGGCAATGTGCCATTCGACTCCATCATTATATTTGCAATGCAGAATATATACGTATGCATCAGAAACGTTATAGTTTGTCACAATGCCTTGGTATCACATGCAGTAAATGATGATCTTGCACGCAATGCGGCTCACTGTCAAAAGTATCCAAACCTGTCAATGTTGATTTAATTTTGTTTTACGTTTGTATAGTACGTGTATTCCGACAAAAATAAATCGGAGCGAATGAGGCTGGTTTCTTATTTATCTACTTCGTCGATGCGGAAAGCAAATAAAATTAAGAGAAATAACATTTGGAAAGGTTATCTGTCTTAATCTAGGGTACTGAATACTGCAAAAACACCGAAGGTAAAAAGCAAATGGTAATACAGTAAGTATTGCTTAAAATTTCCCATCCAACAATTGTTGTTTGGAGACCTCAGGTGATTCATTGCTGCAATTTTCCCATCATTGAATCAAATATCAAATATGAACTCATTTCACCTGCATAAAACAATATTAAATATTTTCATACAATATCCGAAATGAATATAAACCATTTTTCAATTGAAGGTCGAGAAGGACATCACTATTTTCACGTGAGCATTTACATCGATATTTTCTTTAAATTACCATATATTTCTGAGGATATATTGAATGTATAGGTTGTGTGGAAGCATTATAAATATATAATATGGATCCAATACTTTTTTTTTCAATAAACTTTCTGCTGTCATTGCCTCCAGCTTAATCACTATGGACAAAATAGAAATAGCTGCATACATTAATTCTTCTTATAATAAATTTTAAGCCCCATCAAATTAGGTAATACTTAATATAGTTCTTTTATAATTACACTCACAGTTTGCTTTATAATATAGAGGTGATTTCCATACAGTGTGAAACAAGAAATGATATGTCATACTATAGCTTCTATACTCCACAGCGTGAGGCACCTAAGGATTGCCAGGCGTTTGTTTCGAAAACCATTCCGAGTGTGGCAAAAAGAATGCCACTTATACACTATCAGACAAAAGTTTGGAAATTTCCTCATCTGATATGTGTTGGTGGGATTTGAAGATGGAAAACTAAA